>JAABNY020000095.1:10795347-10808812 GCA_015164015.2 Brevimyrus niger | reverse complement strand
GGGGCGGGGGGCGGGCGGCGGCCCCCCCCCCCCCCCCCCCCCCCCCCCCCCCCGGGCGGGCGGGCGGGGGGGGGCCGCGGGGCTGACCGACGGGACCCCCCCCCCCCCCCCCCCCCCCCGGCACTACTCCAGATGCACCTTCCCACTTCCCTGTAGACACAGCCCCCAGACAAGTTACACGCCAGCAGCGATAGAGGGACGGCCCACAAACTCTTTACCCCTCCTCAGTCTTCATTTCTTTCCTGTAAATATCACACCTCTCATTTCCTGGTATAGATTGCAGCATCTTTCGCGGGTTTCAGAAACTATCCCATGCTCCGAGGGTTGTCAGTGTTTCTAGACAGAGGATGAGAATAGGCATGCCGTTTCCTAGCCTCTGTCTGTGGTGTTACTATGGTATTTTGGAACATTCACTGCTGTATTTGGGCGTGTTGAGCAAAAGCATGTGTTGGAGCAGAGTGTTGTTTTTAGAGTTTTTAGCTGGACTTATGTGGGGTAGAGGTAACAAGGTGCATTAAATACAGGCTACCTCCGTATTCTAAGAATGCCTAACAACACTATTTTTAACAAGTCTCACAGTTGTACAAAACCAGCCCTAAGATTTCTTAACATTATATTTGTTAGCATATTAAATTCATATATTATTATTGATTGAATGCATATGGACTTTAACCGACCATGTTGTTTTGACGTACAAGCATTGGGGTTGTAGATTATTTTTAAAAACTAAATAGCTTTGGAGCAGGTAGGGACCAATTCTGAATAATATCAGTTGGAAACAACCTAAGCTAAGTGAATGTTTTCAGTAAGGAATGCAATTTTGCCTTTAACAAGGAATCATTTTTCAGTAATAACTTTTTTTTTTCCTAGAGCCTTTTGAATTTCCCCATTAATAGGTATATTATGAAACATAATTCAGTTGGACATCCTGTTGCAATATATCTCCTTGAGGTCCTTGCTAACAAATTTTTTAAAAATCCTTTCTGCATAGCAGTATCTTAGATATAATAGTACACTATCTGTATTTACCAACATTTTCTGAGTGAACACATTTGCTATCTATGTGACAGTTCATTTTTACCTTAAGGTTATCATGACATCCCCCCGTAAACATTGTACCAGAAAGAATGTGTGCTTCATTGTTGCAACAGTTTCTGATAAGGAATTCAGGTTGTTGTCCTCGTAATCCCTTAGTTTTTTTATTCTCCACCTTTAAAATGCTGCAACATATTTTACAACAAGCGCACAGTCACCACAATCTGTTCCGTGTTAAAAGCCTGCTGGAACCAAAGACAGGATATCAAAAGTCAAAAGTCATAATAATTCTTACATATCCTTTATATGGGGTTCTAAGCTATCCATTTAAATGCTTTAACTGCCATGAACATGGTTTAAGAATAACAGCTATATAATTATGTTTGATTGGAATGAGCATAAATTCATAAATGCTTTTTGCAGACGGCTCCGACATGGAGATTTTCAGGGTGTGTGCCTGAGACTCTGCTCTTTTTTCCGTCACATGACGTCATGAGAAAGAGATCTGGAGGGAAAGCACAGTGCAAGAAAAAAAGGTCTACCTGACAGCTGACTACAATAGAACGCTATGGGTGTCTTTGTATATCGACTACAATGTAATTCAATCCATGCGTATCACATCTCCTATGAGATACAGATATGTAGATGCAGTTAGGCTTCGGGTCAGAGTGTAGGGTGAGCCATTTATTCAGCACTGATAGAACAGCTGGAGTTAAAGGCCTTTCTCAGGTACCCAATGGTGATATGTATACTCTCTGGGGCACAGGATTCAAACCAACAACCTTCCAGACAGGTACACAGGTTCCTAGCTGGTAAAGCCATATATCACACCACAGCACCACATGTGTGTGCGGAGGACTGCCAAAAAGGAAAAGTAAGGTACTTTCATCACCGTAGCTGCTCCAGTGCGTCTGTCAAAGCCAGATCCAGAAAAGCACATTAAATAGTTTAATAATAAATGGCTTTGAAATTCCTGTCAGATTGCAGTTATCATGTGATCCAGCATCCCTGGGAAGATGGACGGATGGATGGATGGAAATGGTCAAATAAAGTAGCATTGCAATTTCTAAATACATACTGTGTAACTGGACATTTCATAAGAACACCATATACATATACTAATACAATTTTTCAAATATTGCTTGAACATTCCTGATGAGTATTATCTATAATTTGAAGGTACAATTTATCATATGAAAAGATAAACTTCTGGCCAGTTGTTTTCCCTGTTCCAGAGTGTGGTTTGGCCGCGGGATTCTTTCAGGCAGGCGGCGGGCAAACAGCATATTTTTAAATCGGGAACGGCCGCTGAAATCAGATGCGCCTAATTGGCGTGTGTCAGTGTGGGAGCCTTGTGAGGTCATGCATGTGGACAAGGCCCCTGGAGCAGCGTGGGTAGAAAGTGGCTGGGAGCGGCACACTGTGCCCACAGCCCTCGCTGCACGCTTGTGGGTAACGCAGTGGTGAGGGGTTTTGACGACGTTGTGAATGCCTATGGCTTCAAATACTAGTCAAAACGGGAAACTGCAATATTGTATTTGTGTCTTCTGCAATGTCCTCTAAACTCTTTATAGTGTGTTTGTACACAAAAAAAGAACTTTGTGTGTCACTAAACAGAATACAGTTTTAATGTCAATTTGAAGGCACATTTGCACATTATATTCCTGAACACAAAGAATCATTTTTTTTCACAGCAGTACAAATAATACAGTAATATAGTTTTTGTCAGCGTGCTCTTGATCACACAATTGATTTGTATACAGTAGTTGGACTGATCAATAAAAGACAGATTTTGTTTCATTAACTAATTTTTTTTCTTGTTTTTCTTGATATGCTGGTACTTCGGTCCTTTTAAGTGCACAGTTTTACAGGGGTTCCTGTTCCACGGCATGGTTAAACGTTCCAACTGCTACGGTTAAAGCAGGATAAACCAGGAGGTCTTTGACAAGCGTATGGACCACAGTCTGCTTTAATACGTCCTTTTTTGGAGGCGAGATCAGGCTAGAGTGGCCAGTCTCTGCAGTCACTCCAGCCACAGGCTGAGGACCTCATTGTCGTCTGTCTGGGTCATATTGGAACTCCGGCCAGACACCAGTGAGAATAACAGGTCTTGGTCTTTCATGCCCTGTCTTGGCATCTAAGGCATCATGGGTAAAATACAGGGCAGCTGCAGGTCCTGGCATTCCTGCTGAGTGGTGGAGGGAAAAAAAAGAGTATTCCATTGTATCTTGTTATTGTTTATTTTTTTTAATTCTTTTCCGTCTCGAAGTCTAGAATAAATGAGCCTGTGCGTTTTGCTCCCTGCATCTCGCGGTGCCCTCTGACTCGGTGTGGGAGGCTCTTGTTTTTGTGTTGTTTACGCAATGCCAGCACGCTTTCAGATGCAGACCACAGTGAGTCACTCCATGTCCCCCGGCTGTATCCTCACATGTGCAGGTCGTTCCTGGCAAAAGCAGACGTTTAAAAAAAGACTACTTAAAAAAGGACTATCGGCTGTTCTTTTTGCACGTTTGAGCTATGTGGTGCCCATATTTATACGCATATTTCTAAAACAATAACAATCTTTGCAGCTTTGGTTTGGTAATGGCACAGTAAACGCCTCCTAAATTTCTAACATTCATTCCTTTAAAGTCCCCCTCCCTCCCCATTTTCAGCTATCCCAGGCTATTGACACCCCTCGCTCTTCCAGATGCATGCCTGTACATCTCAAGCAGGCTTAGTGACGCACAGCATGCCACGTACACCACATCTATAGGGTCCTATGAAAGCTGGCTTTATCTCCAGGCCCAAAATAAAACAGTTATTATGTATGACATCAAGGAGCGACACATATTCATATGGACTTCTGCATCTGCCATTAAATATTCAGTAATTCATCAGACTGTTTACATCTCAAATGTTCCCACAACACGGCAGTCCAGTGGTAAATAGCCTTAATCAGCACATAAACTGTGTAAATTAATGAAGATTTTTAAGCTAATATTATGGATGCCACTGCATTTCGAGGCACATTTTGCATAAATAGAAGATTTAAGTCTTCAATCTTGAAGATGTATGGCAATATTGCTACTCTTTGAGCATCTTAAGTAAACAATGTACAAGATCTTAAGTAAATTATGCATGGTATTGGCAATAACCAGAATATGTTGGGTACTGATGTGCTAAATGAGGTTCCTTTAGTAATTGGGAACGATAGGAGTTTTTTCTGTATAACAGTTGAAGACTGATCTATCTTTGGGATGAAATACACAGCCCATTGTGTGAGAGTTTGAACGCCGGCATGTTCAGTAGGGTGAGTTACCAGTACCTGGACTGGAGTGCAGACCCCACTATTGTGGGACAGCTTACTGGTGTCTATATCCCCAAAAGTCAGGGGTCTCTCCCGCCTGCCGGCTAACCTCCTTCGCAGGCCCTCTGCCACCTGCAGCCCCAGCGCTGCCTGGGAGACGCAGCATCCATGCAGCATGAGAGAAACGCTGTAAGCTGGCAAAGGGAACGTAAAGCTGAGGAGGTATTTCCATGTGGTCCTGGGCTGGGCACCATCTGAGCTGGAGTCTCGGTTCAGTCCCATGGAAAGGTGACATTGTGGATGCGACCTATGAACTGTAGCATGGTGGATCCAGCCTTCAGTGCCGCCCAACACACACCAACGTGGATAACAGACTTGTCGATGGACTTTGCCTTGATCCTTAATCACAGCTTCACCTAGCTTTTAGCAAGCAAGTCCACTCTTTTCTGTTTTCAGTAATGTTAGTATGCACGGGGGGGGTGGGGGGGTTGGCCAGCCAGTTGATCTTGTACCCCCCCAGAGGTTTTTTAAGCTCTGGTAGCTAAGATATTTAGATTTATAAATGAATTCTAAGAAAGTCTTTTTGGACGATGCCTACTGTTGAAATAAATTAAGAGAGTGGACTGCATTATCTACCTGTCAGACAATGTTGTCCGGAGACAGGAGACATCAGTTTCTCTCCATACAGCGTCTAGACTGCATGAGGATCCCGGTGGCTGCACTGCTTCCATAGAATAGCAGCTGACAGCTTGTTTTGGTCTGAACAGGGAATCAAGCATCTACTGGAGAGAAGGGGAGTCTTCAACTATACAGCTCAACTTACAATAAACATTCTTTCATCAAGATGTTTTCTACAAAAGAAGTGGAGTTTTTATCTCTGGTCTCCAAAATATACACTTGCTTGTAAACTTTCATTGTTGTTTTTTTGGTGAAATATGAAAGGAAGGAAAATCTGATACAGAAACAAAGGATTTAGTCACTGTCTCCGTCGCTTTCTGTCTCTCATTCGTGGGTTTTGCCACAAGGATGCGACAGACCGGGTTTTAATTCTCCGCGACATCGTTCATTTTTCTCAATGCTCCCAGCAGCTGTGCAAATGGATGCAAAGACACCAAACGTGTCAACAAACAAATCGCGACAGCAGGTCCAAACTGCATGCAAGCAGCCTGTTGCCGCAGTTAATGGGAAGTGCGCGTCTGTGTGTGCGTGCGCATGACAGCGTGCCGTCGGCATTTCCTGTGCGGCTGGGTGTGCACCAAAGCAGGCTGGCCTATGCAGGGGTAAACTGGGTGGTTTGGATGGCCAGTGAGGGGGTTCCCGGCTCAGCCCCCCCTTCATCCCCCACGTCTCCAGCTGTCAGCCACATTGCATCGGCGCTGACAGAGCCCTCTGGTCCCTGCCATTTCTCACAGCACTTTCAGTTCTGTCTGTACACGCAGATGTCGAGTTGTGCGAAAAGTAAGACAGAAAATGCTGAACCACCTAATGGATCAAGCTGAAGCATTTCAAAGGCAGCATTGTCCTTTTTTTGGATGAGCCCTGAACGGTTTTATTAATAATGTGTTTAAGACCGGCCTGTCCTTCCACCTAGTAATCTCGTGTCAGAGGTTTGTCAGCTTTGCTCATTCATTCTGACACTCACTGCAGCTTAAAATTCATCCTCAATGTCTCTTTGTTCCAACTTTGTTTTCATTTAAGAGAGAACCCATTAAAGTATAATGTTATAATAAAGTTTCCAGAACTTTCTCCAGGATAAGGATAGTATGGCTTTGTTGTAAATATAAAGAGCCGTGAATGAACGAGTCCTTTACCCTTGGGTCGCTGAGATGTAATGGAGCGAGTTCCGTTATGGGTGGCTGAGGCAGAAATGTGGAGTGGCTCACTGTTGCTCTTCGTATCGTGCCGTGTTCTGGAACACACTGTCGTCGCGTACCTGTACCTGAGTCCCACAGAGGTGCTTCATCTCTGTGGCTGGCCCTCGTCTGGCCTCCCTTTCCAGGCCCATGACCCTGAGCCGGCTGGCTCTGCTGCAGCCTCACCACCCTGTAATCGCTCCCCTCCAATTCCCTCCCCAGCTGCGCCTGCCCCGCTGCCCCAGGGTCTCTGTGGGGTGCGGCAGCGATTAGGGGAAGAGATCCATTAGCCCATCCGCTGATGGTCCGTGTTTTTTGTCCTCTGTGATCTCAAGGTTTCGAGTGGCAGAGCTACAAGGCAGCACTTTACTGAAGACAGCAACTGTGTTATTGCTGCTGCCATTTTCATTGCATTAGCAGTACTGGTGAGGAACTGGCAACGCCCCTATTAAGCCCTTGTAGTTTGCCAAACCACAGGTCATAAGTTAAACGCTTAAATAGCTTTAACAATAAACAAGGAACATTCTTATACTCTAAACAGAGAGCGTTGGTGATGCTGTACTGTGCTAAAAATGGCTACAATACCGCTGTCCCACTTGGGAGTTCATTTTGCCCAGTGCCAAGCGCTGAGGCCTGCTTTACCAACTGGCACAGTCAGTGTCTGGAGAGAGCACCGGTGGCACATTAAATTCCCCCATGAGGATGGTACCCTCATAATCCATATTGATTATTTTTCCATGGGCGGAATGACACATGGGAGAATGGAGGCAAGGGTGGTAATTTCCATGTAATCCGGGAGGAACGGCGAGGCGGGTGGACCGGCGGCTGGTCGCCGAGGGTAACCTTCCTGACATCCTCTCACATCTGGATCCGCTTAACCACAATTATTGTGGGCCTGGAAACCACAGCTGCGCTTCCGACCTCTTTGATTCAGCTTCCTGGGAAGCGGTACCGAGAGTGTTGGCTGCCATTCGCCGAGAAGCCTGAGATGGCTGTCACTCCCACGGAGGTCAAGTCCAGTGCGGCTCTGTCCTTTCTGTTGATTCTTAGTCCCACTGTAGCTCATGCTGTGGGAAGGCCAGTCCAAGCAAACTACTGTCTGGCAAAGCACTAGGTTATTATATAGAGTATCACCCACACATGTACATATGTAAATACATATTTATTCCTGGTCTCCTCCTGCTACCTCCGCTTACTGCCATAATTTAAATGCAATGGTCTATTTATTAGATGGGGACAAACTAAACATTGGGTGGAGGGGAACACATCTTCCTCATTGGCCCCATCTTCCTCAGTTCCTATACCCCTGCTTCAGCTACCTGAAGAAATCTAAGAATAAATCTTTTTCCCAGAAACTGTAAGCTGACAGGTACTGTTACGCGGGCCTGGTTCATGGCAGAAGATGATGACTCCAGAAGAGGAAAGTCACTACCTTGGGTGCTGATAAGGCCCGGGCTCCCGCAGATCCCTCCCATTTGCGTTCCTGTCCAAAGACACCCATGTAGCGGTCGTCTGCATGCCAGAACTGCACGGTCTGGTCCACGGAGGCGTTGGTCAGAAACAGCCGTGTGTCGATGGTGAGGAGCTCAGCGGTTGCTAGCGGCCCATCGTGAGCCTTGCACTGGTGCAGTTAACGGGGGGGGGGGGGGGGGGTATGCTCGTCGGCCCGCTGTGGCAAATTGCCTACAGTTCAATGGCGCGTTGAGGAACAGCCACACTCATACCAAGCCTATGTTATCATTTTTCAGCTCAGAGCGGCAGGTTTAAGCATTTGCCAGGAGATCTGACCTCCCCACTGCTGTATGAATAAGGCAGTAAAAATGCATTTAGGTGTCACAGTACATCAATGGAGGGGCTGTCCCCCCCCCCCCCAGCCACAAACTTTGCTTTCTCACCCAATCCACGATTCCAAGCAAACCATGAGACGTCCCACACCGGGATGGAACCAGAGGTATCTCTAGACGGCAGGAGTCTCTGCGGCATAGAAGTGCCCTATCAACGGATACTTGGCCATTAGCAGTCGGCCGACATCCCCTACCCCCCATGACAGCCAGACATGCAATTGGCGCAACAGATGACATCACTCAACGAATACAGCTATGATTCAAAACACTACTTTTGCGCAGACGATGCACGACAAAGCTTTCCCACGCGCATCCAGTCATAACGCCACACTGCTTGCGGTTTGTTCAGCCGCACTGGGGCGGCTGCATTAGCATGACCCAGGGCAGCTTTGTCACAGCTCTGCCTGCCACCACAGATTACTGTGTTTGCATCCCAGCCCGGCAACTCTCCACCAGCAAAGATTGCCGCCCTCCGGACTGACAAGGACCGCCCGGCTCTGCCAGTGATGGCTGAGTGCCTGCCGCTGCAGGAACAGTAGCTTGTTCGCATAGGACGGCACCCTGGAAGCACACACCTTGGCCATTTTATTCTAAGGCCAGCTTCATAGCCAATTTTACAAGGGGTGCAGTGGGTGCAATAGCACCCCCTACTGGTCACGTGAAGATACGGTTTGAACATATTCAAGTTTAATAAAATTTTCTAATGTTTCAAAGTCATACTTGAAAATATGTATTAGCAACATATTGTAAATGTATTTGCAAATTTATTCTTTTACTTGAATACCTAGTTGGGCTCTCATGCTGCACGCAATGGGAGAAAAGCCTAGAGTCGCATCTGGTCCCTACACCTGCCCCCTTACTCTTGGGTGCGGGATTCGGTGTTCAGAGGTGATCCAAGAGCAATCCTGCTTAGCATCCCTGCCTTCTGCAGTACCAGCATGTGGCCTGTAGGTGGGACACACAGTGCTGTTTAGGGAGAGGGAACTCAACCAGCTTCCTGAAATGCAGACTTATATTAACAGAAGTGGGGATCACCCACAGGTTACCTCCGCATTTTCATATCCATAACATTAATGGCCAGCAGTGTTCCTTGTTCTAATATATTCACAGTTTTTAAAATGATTTGTCTGGCTTGCAGGCATAAAGCTTAAATATTTTATGTAATGCAGGCTTGGCTGGAAATGGTGTTTCAGCAAAGCAGACCTCGACATAAACACTCGACACGGCTCTGGGTGTGTTCCAGCCCCAGACCCTTTACGCTGTCTAATTAGCCCATGCAAGCTAGGCTAATTTACCCAAACAGATATTGACTGCAAGCAATTATATGTTGTGAGCTGCTGTTTTAATGTGTGTTTTAATGAAGTGGCAGAAAACAATGGATGTCTGGTACTTTATTAATAGTTTCCATCCACTCATTTTCAACAGCCATGTATCCAAGTCAGAGTTGTGGTGTTCCTGGGCCTGTTTATAGAGGGTAGGGTGCTCACACATACAAAGAGCAAATTAAAGTCACAGTTTCATCAGAGCCACATGTTTTTGAGTTCAGGGAGAGAATCCCCTTTAACACAGAGAAAACCAACACATATAGCCATGAATGTTTGAGGCCATAACTCTGTCCACTGAGCCAAGGGTGTCGTTAGAGATTTTGGGCCCCGTGAACGCATATCATATTAGGCCCCCAATGCAGGACAATTATCTAATGTTCCAAATATTTTAGGGCCTCTGTCACTCAGGGGGCCCTAGGAACCATCCTAACTGTCCTCCCGCCTTTACGGTCCCCCTGCACTGAGCCACCATACCATCCCCGTTCGTAACTTCATATTTAAATGGCTAGAATGCATCCACATTGAAATACCACAAGTCAAAACATTCGATCAGCAAACAACTATCACTTTTCAATATTAGGTTACCTAAAAGGGGACCGTATGTGGACGAAAGGTTTCTGAGTGCCCAGGTTATAGAAGATGACCTCCCCATCAAAGCTAGCGGTGGCCAGTAGGACCTAGGCTGGACAATGATCCATAGCCAGGGTAGCTTCTCTGTGCAGCTGGCCAGACTTCCAGGATGTGTCTACAGGCACATAGATGGCACAGCATCCACATGGTTACACTCTCCCCAGCGTGTCTTACGTTCCGCCCAGTTTGGAATTGGTAAAAATGCACTGTATTGTGGAAATGCAAAAACCAAAATCCAGACTACAATAGAGAATGAAATACAGTTTAATGAAATAATGCACTGTGGAGTCATTTTCATCTTGTAGCCTGATGCCTGAGTCTTTCTTTTATTGCTTCCAGACTTTTTTGCATTAAAAAAGGAACAAACTGATTATGTGTGGTTTCATTAAATAATACAGACAAAAAACTATGAAATTTCAAAAATACTGTTCTGCAGACGCCATGAAAAATATCGAATGGCTTGCACATTAGAGTCAGCGATATTGTACTGCGTTGTATTCCAACTCCAGTTGACTGCCAGAATCTTGTTGCTCTGGAGACACACAACACCTGTGACCTCAAGCTCAACCGTGGCTTCAAGCTTGTGAGTTTTATGGCCGTTTAGCATGTTCTACACCTGCAAAAATGAAGCCCAAGACCACTGCAGCTCTAACAGATCACTGGAAAAAAATTAGTTGCAGTTACAGATATTAAGTAGTTTTCAGTTATTTTACTTGTCCTCCAAAAACCAAATCTGGACCTCAATTCCAAATCCAGGCCTCGTTTTCAGTTTTTCCATGTAATCCATGATTACTCATTCTGATTCCTACAGAGGCTTTGAAGGCAAACAATGCTCAGACCTTGAGGATTGTGATTTGAATAGCCCCATCCAAAACTATACATATATATATATGTGTATTTTTGCTTTGATGGTGCCATTGCACACCTCAGTAACAAGTCGGGGAAATGCAGGTGACCTTTTCTTGCATGTGGCCATTGCACATCTGCAGATGCTTTGCTGTGCTACATCACACACACAGATGGTGGAGGTCCTACACCATGTCACCACCTGAGAAGAACAGATATATCGGTCTCTTATACCAGTGTTTCTCAACTCAGCCCTCGGGGGCCACCAAACAGCCCGCATGTTGGGAGGGAGCAAAAATGTGGACTGTATGGCAGGGAGATGGGAGGGAGCAAAAATGTGGACTGGTTGGGCATTCCTGAGGACTGGGTTGTGAAACATTGTTTTATACAAATGACAAAGCAATCCAGCTGTCATTAGAACAAACTTGAATGTACAGAGTTGACCTACTTTAAGAAGGGGTTGTAGAGGGCACAGGAGATGAGGGCACCATGGTGAGGGGACACACCCCATTAGAGCTCAGGTGCTTCAGGTTAGGGTTAGGGTTAGGCAGCAGATCCAAAGAAGCGAAGACCCCCACGCAGGGGAATATCAGTGACAGAGTCCAGAAGCAACTGGATATCCCAGAGTTTCAGCACCTTTATCCATGAGAAGAACAACTCTCAGCATAGTCAGTGCTCAGTGTTTCTGTTCACTCCTAACAGACAATACTTTATTCCAGGACACAGACACAGGACATCACTTACACATGCACACAAGCTCATGAAAATATATATATATATATACAGAAGGCTGCAACAACAACACAAAGTTGGTTCTCTATGTAATTGAATTGCTTTGAGTTTGCATGTGCTGTTGAACTGTTATGCCAAATAGTCTGCTTTGACTCAACTTGAAATAAAGTAAAGATCTACTTGTAGGCAAAAGATTCAGCCAATAGTATACTTTTTTAAGAGCTAGGCACTACTTTATTAGGCTGTACAGTATTTTAGGCCATCCAGACTGAGTGAGTCAAATACTCTAGAAAGAAGCCTGTGACCCTGATTACACACTGATTTGGCAAAAACCAGTAGAGGTACATAGCAATCAGTGTCTCTTTAATTATTGTTTTTTTCCCTTAACAAGAAACCAACACTTTCAACCAGTCTAGGCAGCAGCGTTCTTGGCCAAGATCTGGCCCAGCTGTTTGCAGATGGCTACGTACAGCACTGCGATGCAGTGACCATGCAGGTTGGCCACTGGACGCCTAGTCACATGTTGATCCGACAGCCTCATTGAAGGGTCTGCGTCCCCAGTTACCATCAGATTGGGCGACTTGTAAAAGTTGAAGCATGTGACTCCATGTAGGGTGATGAAGGGTAAAGAAGCTATTGATTAACACAAAGTCTAATTAGCAAGACTGGTAATTTTCTTACTTGATACTTGTTAGCCAAGCACCTTTGGCTGGTGCTTTTGTTCACGCTTTCTGCTTCTTTTGCTTATGCTTTTAATGAAATCTAGCTATTAAGTCTTAATAGCCAATTTTCTTTGATCATCCTGTTGCGAAAGTTCACATACTTTCCAATGTTATGAAGCCAAGAAGATGTTCCTTTCGAGAAATTGCAAATTTGTGTGGTTTCAGACCCAAGCAATGATTCTTCCAAATCTCGACAGGACATCACTTCTCCGGCTGACGCAGACAGACTCCCTGAGGACTGACCCTTACGTCATCAGGCCCACAAGCTCACAGTGTCGCATGGTTCAGTGACAGGATTAGGACAGTGATGGATGGGTCTTGAGAAGCTCCCTTCTTGTGACGATCTCGGCACCCTTCCACCTCTGTACAAGAGTCTCAATTACTGGTGCAAGAACAGTCACTCTAAAGTCAATCTGTTAACAGCAGGAAAGGAGTAAACACCACTAAGGCAGACATGGGTGGCACGTGCTAATCCTACCTAGAGGTAAAAGATTTTCCACAGACTTGAGGAAAGGAGGCGCTTCAACAGAGCATCAGACTCTATTATCAGGTACGATTACAGCACCCTCTGACAGGCCCAGGCTTGGATACCTTCTCCAAGCACGCAGATGGCCATTGTCTGTTGGGCCCCAGTGGTGTAACCCGAGCACTGCAATCAGACTCATGATTCAGAAGCCGACTGCTGAGGCAGCTCTCTGTGCTTCCTGGTCTGGTGAGGAGTGAGTCAGTGGCATTTCTTTTTGTTCTCCTGTACCCACAGTAGCCCCTATGGCATAGGGCCTATGCCACGTTTGCCAGGCATGGCCAATCGTTCACTGTACCAGCAGGCACCATTTTGTAATGAGGATTCTCATGTCCTGTGAAAACTGCAATGGATGACAAGTTAGTTTTTTGAATTCCATTCTTTTGTGAAAGACCTGCCGTCTGAAAGCTTTTGTTTTTGCTTGAGACGCGCAGGCCTGCTCGGGTGGGGTTAGAGCTGGGTGGATGGAGAGAGGAGGCACTGTGCCCACAGACTGGCAGGCCTGCTCAGGTGGGGTTAGAGGTGGGTGGATGGAGAGAGGAGGCACTGTGCCCACAGACTGGCAGGTCTGCTCAGGTGGGGTTAGAGCTGGGTGGATGGAGAGAGGAGGCACTGTGCCCACAGACTGGCAGGTCTGCTCAGGTGGGGTTAGAGCTGGGTGGATGG
>JAABNY020000095.1:10773468-10787521 GCA_015164015.2 Brevimyrus niger | reverse complement strand
AGATGAGCCTGTTGGTATGAGGATGAGGGAGGAAATGAGGCTGGTGGAAGATGAGCCTGTTGGTATGAGGATGAGGGAGGAAATGAGGCTGGTGGAAGATGAGCCTGTTGGTATGAGGATGAGGGAGGAAATGAGGCTGGTGGAAGATGAGCCTGTTGGTATGAGGATGAGGGAGGAAATGAGGCTGGTGGAAGATGAGCCTGTTGGTATGAGGATGAGGGTGGACATGGAGCTGGTGGTAGTTGACACATCTCATATGAGGACCAGTCAGGAATTGATGATGGTGGCTGATGACCCAGCTGGTATGAGGATGAGGCAGAAGCGCCAGGCCATGCGTATGACCCAGGAGGACAGTGCTGTGTATAGCCACGTCTGACACTGCGGCGTTGGCGTATCACTGCCTCACCCTCACGATTTTCTGGTTCTTGTAACTCCATGGCTACATGTCCATGTTCCACAGGTGCAGAAGGCAGATCTCTTGCTTTTGGCAAGAAATCCTTTGCAGCAGAGACCTTCTGGGGAAGCTGTACTCCTTGCAGTTCATCTGGCCTTGTATCACCTGGCTGTCTTCAAGCAGTTGTTTTATGTGACAGTATGTTTGTGCAATGGATTGTGGAATGGGTAAAATTTTGCCCTTTGCAGTCTTTTAGCCTATTTCTCCCTTGCTGATACTCCTTCAAAAGCCTGAGGGAAACACACTCTGAAATTCCGTTGGTGTCAGGTCTTTGGGCAGCCTGACCATGGGTCATGAATAGTCTGTGAAGACAAAAAAGTGTAATCAATGTACAACAGACAGTTGCACCAATTTAATTAAAGTGTGTGAATCATTGTATGAACCATAATATACAGTATAACCCCATTTGACAATCTGACTCTTTAAACCAATCTTCTTGTGTGAATGTCTTACAAAAAAATTAAAACACATACATAATAATATGACTTGTGTGATACTACCTAAACGTAACATGTGATTTATGCTACGTGTAAATTACACAATGTGTGCATCCTGTCGAGGGGAGGTCACCTTTCAGCTGCTTGTTGACCAGGTGCAGAACCACTATGTTTCCTGGACGCTCTAAACGGCCCTGGCAAGGTTGTCCTCTTACGTTTTAGTGTATATTTGGAGGGAGCATTGTCCATGGCATGTAGACTGGAATATAGCCGCACAATCTCAGCTGTCTCTGTGGTTGACAAGGCAATTATCGTGCGGTTCAGGTTGACAAGGTACTTCGTCAAGTTATCAACTGCCTCCCATCCTGGAATACCCCTGGCATCACATCGGCTATCCTGAAATATAAAAAAACCAAAGCACTTTTCAGGAAATTCATAGACACTTTATATAAGTTAAAATTATCATATAAAACACCGGAAACATATAACAGATAACATTCAGGATGAAATAACTTCTTAAACACAATACCTGAGATGATGTGCTAGGTCCACAAGTGGAAGTATGTTTCTTCCTGGACTTAGAGGACTGTTAAAGAAAGTGCTTTCTTCCTGATGTGTCTCCTGTAAATTTGCAAGGGAGAAACAATTATGAAAAACAATATCATTAGAATATAAAATTCCCTCTGTAAGAATTCACTGGTCTATAGGCATGCAACATAAAAATACAAATTGCAGCTATAACAATAATAATAATTGATAGCATGGACTAATAAATAACACTTCTTTTTTTAATGACAATATGATCATCAAGTGGTCAGATTACCTGGGATGATGCTGAGCTGGCTGAATAACCATGGGGGAAAGGGCTGTGATTGGCTGAATTGTTCAAATCATCTTCAAACTGGGGGGCTTCAGGTGGACTCCTACTGACAATGTCAGCTACATCACTTATCGTGACATCAAGACACTCTTCCTCCTGAACTTCAATCTCCAGGTCAGGCAGAATGATGCCAAGTTCCCTTTGCTGTTGTGGAGCCAGCAGGTCACTTCTGTCAGATCGAGCAAGTGAATACTCCACTGCAATACACTCACCTGCCATGAAGAAACAACACATCGGCTTAGGTGGCTTAGGTGGTCGATAAACAGTGCATATAATAGTTGAAAGGGATCCCGTGAGCTGTGATTCAATGTATTCAAATGAAAGGAAGAGTGGGGCGGAGACAGGGAGACCTTTCCACTGCTTCTGATGAATCATCGCAAGTCCTCCGCCCTGCCCCGAGTCACGAGGTTGGCAAACATAAACAAACTCAGGCGGAATGGAGTCGTTGAGGGAAACAAAATCATTATGCTGTTGCCACATTTCAGTCAAACATAGAAAATCCAACTTACACTCAGAGAGGAGATCCTGGACGAGATTCCCCTTACCAATCAGAGAGTGTATGTTTAATAGTCCAAAGTTGACGCTGGAGTTAGCCTACTTGACTGTAGGATTAGCTGACCTGGTTAGGCGAGCTGACACATTGTGGTTAACATCCCGGTTGGTGTTGCGAGGATAATGGCGAGTTGAAGACTAGATGGATTTTATTGGATTAGTGTAGTCGTAGCTGAATCTCCTCCGGGACCCTCGGTGGGACGTATCTGCAGCGAGGCTTGGAAGCGATGTCCGAGTTGAGGTGAAGCGCCACAGGTGGAGAGATGGCTAAGTCAGATACGGAGCTGCAAAAGGTCAGTAATAGAGTACTGAAGCAGTGCTGTCATAGGGCAGTAAACGATAAATAAAACAGTCTAGGTAAGCACAGACCACACACAAACCCTATGAATCCACATCTTACTAGGGAATGGGCATTAAATGCTGGAGGCTGGAGAAAGCCCGATGAAGATGGGGGTAAATAGAAATCTGTCCAGACAGCTTCGACATGATTACTAATTAATTATTCAGGATGGAATCAGTCACTGATACTCCATTTGTTGTCATAAAATAACTTTAAGAGCAACTTTTAAAAGCTCAAATACAACAACTAGAGAGCAGTGGCAGCCAAACACGCCAGCATTCACTCACCTGGAAGTCGGGATGTATTTTGGGCCATGGGGCCTCACTCAACCAAACAACCACACAGTGACCACTGGGGATTATTAGAACCTACATAGGTCTTCATAACTTACTCCTCTGGTCGGAACAATGAGAAGAGGCGCCCATGAGGTGGGGCTGCGCCCTCCACTAGGTCGATGGCACAGTCCGAGGGAAGATGGGGGGGAAGCCCATAGGCCTAGGTCTTGCTAAAGACATCATGAAAGTCACTGTAATACTTAGGGATACCTGACAGATCCTCTGGAAGTGGGGTATCAATGGAAGACCCACAGCAGGGTAAGGATAGACACTCAATGAAACACTCGAGGAACCATGCTTGTATCTCGCCTTCTCTTCAGTCGATCCGAGGGCTGTGGTGCTGTAACCAAGGGAAACCTAAAATGACCTTATCATGCAATGACGACACAACACCCCTGAAGAGAGAGGCTTCCCATTTACAACACGCACTGAAAGGGGTTGATGCAGCTCCTCCAGGGGGATCTGGTGCTGTTGGGTGAAATCTGCATCCACAATGCTCCCTGCAGCTCCAGAATCTAACAACCCCAAGCTCTGCAAACATTTCATGCCCCAACAAAAAGTAACAGGAACCACCAATTGTACTTTAGTTAGGTCCGGCGGAAGGAGTCCCCTTACCTGCGTTTCTTCTGCCCGAGTCCTCATGGGGCGCTTCAGGCACAGGCGCATGAAGTGTCCCACTTCACCGCAGTAAATACATAATCCCCGGCTCTGGCATCTCTCGCCTTCTTCCAGGGTGAGAGGTGCGCACCCCAACACCATTGGCTCCAGCTCTGGCAGGTGAGTGGATGCGATGACATCTGATCCCTCTGCTCTGGGTGTCAAACAACGCTGTTCTCGGATGATGGTGTCCAGGGTGATTGACAGTCTTTCATATTCATCAAACGTCTGCATCGCTCCTCGGCAGGATAATTCCGCTCGCAGTTTGGGCAGAGGGTGCGGCAGTAGAGCGTCTGCAGGCAGCCGATGGTCCAGTCCAGGCCGACAGCGAGCATCTGGAACTCCAGGGAGAAGTCGCCCGCTAATCGATTTCCCTGCCACAAATCTAAGAGACAATCGCCGATATTCCACCCCACAACAGGGTGATGAAATATGTCCTTAAAGGCGTTCTGAAATTATCTGGAGGACAGGAGCAGGGGGGTATTCTCCACTCAGGGCAGTTGCCCATGTAAGCACTTTCCCACAGAGTAAGGCCATCACAAAGTGAACCTGATCTTGATCCGTGGGTCTAACCACATCAGTCAGCCGGGAAATCTGAGCCTGAAGTCTGCTGGAGCTGATCTTGAACGTCCTCTGGCTTCATTGTTATGGCGAGGTATTCTGTTCTGCCACACAAGACACGAACGGAGAGTCCAGAGCAACCAAGTTTATTGGAGAAGACAAAAGAGAGAGCTGTGTTCCAGGGTCATCTTCAGTAGCCGTTCAAGCTGTGCGCCGAGTGCCGAGTCGTGAGCCGAGATCGTGGTCGAAAGACAGGAAGCCGAAGGTTGAAAAGCTATGGAGTCAGTCCAAGGACACGGACAAACAGCGGAGGAATCTCATGAGGGCCTACAGGAAGGGCAGGAGGGCAGGCAGAATGCATAGGAGACTCAGGAAGGACTGAATGTAACTGTGGGAGAAACACAAAGATGAACCGCTAAGTACGTGTATGGCAACAATACCTCGCACTGGGCTATTGCCGAAGTGCGGCCTAAATAATGAGCTTAATTGATGCGGATTGATCCCTGCTGTGCATGTTGCCACTGTAAATGTGACAGTGACCCTGAATAACATAAGTGGTTTCAGAAAATGGATGGATGAAATTTTCACTGACATTTCCATAATTGACTGGCAATTTTTCATGACTATGTTTTGGCTGAAACATCAGTCTACATCATGCATCAGAATAAAAGTCTGTGAAAAAAATGTACCCCTAGTGAAAAATGACATGACGCGAACAAGAAGTGAAATGATTACGTTATGCCCCGAATTTAACAGATTTAATAAAATCAATTTTTTCTGAATTGATTTTATATTAATCGCATATGTCTGTTATATGATGGTTTCATTGCTTTCACCCCCAACGGTTGAATGGACATGCAGCCACTTTCTTGAGGATGATAGCAAACACTCGTCTGACAGAGCTTGTGGTGTGGGCCTTTGTGGGTACCCCCCTTCACCAGTGTTTCATCAATTAACCCACAACACCTCCAGAGGGCTTGACAGCTAACCCCAGTGTCCCCTAACGCCCATCTGCCTTTTGTTGCCTCACCTGCAGTGCCGATGCCGCCCTGCATGACTCTAGTCACAGCGGCAGACGTACCGCTCTGCGGGCTCCCACCTGCTGCTCCAGCGCCAGAGGTCCCACCTCCACCTGCTGCTCCAGCACCCAAGGTCCCACCTCTGCCTGTGCCTGACATGCCGGCGCCAGCTCTGCCCAAGGTTCCTCTGCCTCTACCTCCTGCTCCACCCATCCTAGCTCCCGTGACATCAGTCCCAGTCCCCAAGGAGGTCCCAGACTGTCTAATCACTGCTTCTTCCCCCTGGGAGGAGAAGCTTGAGTGGGACCCCTCAGGGACCTCCCTGATGGCCCCACTGTACCATCTGGATTTACTAGAACTCAAATTTCTTGAAAGTCGAACAAACCAGTTTGACCTGGAACTCGATCTGAATTTCAGAAGTCGAACCATGAACGCTGATCTAATATAAATTGTACGGGCCAGGAAATGAGTCATACTACAATGCAATTCTTACTTGAATGCCTTCTTTGCAGACTGGACGATTAACCAAATAAAGCAGCACAACATTACAGTAACTAACAATAAATAAACCACTAACTTATGTGTACTACTAGAGCATTTATGTCATTTATTTAAACTTTATTTTACCAGGTAAATTAACTGAAAACCACTTCTTACTGCTTTACATGATATTCGGAACAAATAACAGATTACGCATCGGAACTGCCTGGGATGCAACTAAACTCTTCAGCCAATAAGGGCAAAGGTGTGTCGTCACAGAGGCGGTTCCAGTTTGTGCAGCCAGGTGAGAGCTCGCAATGCATCTAACCGTAATGCATTGCATCAGGATCAGAATGTGGTGCTGTAAGCCAGCGCCGTAAGCAAGTCAAACACACCCAATGACCAGACTGGGGAAACAAACTGAAATGCGGACTTAATACAGAGCACTAATGACAACTAGAAATGGCTGATCACATGGGGATCCCACACGAGGTTAACGAGGGGGCATGGCACACGGACGGAGCGGACGATCGGGGCAGGACAGGGGTAATATTGGGATAAGATCTTTATTGTTTTGGAAGCCATTAAGAAAAAATGCTCTTGTTTTTTCCTGTTCATTTTGTGTTTAAGTGCTAAAATGAATAAATTCATTAAATAAATAAAAACATATTTAGGTGTAATTTTTGGGGGCTGGGAACCAATTAATTAAATTTAATTTAATTAAAATTTTAATTGGAACTCAAACTTTTTTGAATTCGATCCGGAGTCCGGGACGAAATAAGTTTGAGAATCGAGGTACCACTGTATATGTAAAGCTATTCCAAAATAAAACATCTAATATGCACTTACAGTAGTATAGTAAATTTAAAATGGGAAAAGTGGATTTAAAAAAGCGGGGTTAAATAGAACTACAATAACTCACAGCAAACAGCAAAGGTTAAAGTTTGTCCACCTCTGTACAAACTGTTTGGATGATTTTGCAAATTAATCAGTTAAAACTGAAAATTACCCTTTAAAATTGTCACGTTAAAATTATCTGAAAAAAAAAGACAATATTAACCTGGACAATGTTTAATATTGAAGAAAACATCTGACATCATGACTGTTGAGTGAACATCTTAAAGCAGAGGTGCCAAATCTCATTAGGGCCAGTGTGTATGCAGGTTTTTGGGATAACCTGTAGGTCAGCTGTTCAAACCCAGGTGCGAGGATTCTTCAGTCAATCAGTCCTCTAATTAGTAATCTAATTAGGGAGTTGCAGCGAAAACCCGCATACACAACGGCCCTTTGCGGATAAGATTGGGCACCCCTGTCTTAAAGGGAAATTTCAACATGGTGTTTTTCCCCATTAACGTGTCTGCTATAGTTTTATGGTTTTGCACCCTCCACCACTGTTGTAGAGATTTTGAGAAATGGGGAAAAATAGCATATATCCAGGAACATCAGGCAGCCTTTCAGTCAATTGAATTAAGCTTCATACACGTTGCTGTGTTAGAGGAAATGAATTCTGTGAATGATAATGAGATTACTATTAAAAATATGAAGGAAGGTACAGTTCAAAAGAGGTAAAACCATTCTTTGGCAAGATTAATAGTAAACATACACCCACACATACACATTTTTCCATGAAGAATAATTTGCAATGTTTGCTTGTTAAATATTGTGCTATCTGAAGGGACTTTGTATTTTTCAACAGTACAGAAATTAAACTACTCATAACAAACATAGGCCAATGTTTTCTCAGATGTAAATAAAAACCTCTAAGTTTCTAAGGCAAAATACTGAGAACTTTTACCTAATGCAAATATCATTATTGGATTTTGCATAAAAGTTCTGCTGGTGTGTGGGGTTACTTAGAAAACAGCAGGGCAGATTTTTGAAAACCACCGTTGCCAACAGATGTATGTCACTCTTTTGCCCAAAAGCCAGCATACAGCAAAACACAACATAAAATGAATATAAGCTGGGGCCAATACTTATGAGATGAACACAAAGGAATAAATGACCTTTGTATGACCAAAACATCTTGACTAGTGGCCATTTATTACAAATAAACCAATATTTGTGTCCTATCTCTTGTCCCCACTGTAAGCAAATCAACTCACATTTCTGCCCACTTGTTATCCATTAAACATTAACTCCCCAAGTTAATGTAATTATCAGGATCTTGGGCACTGAGGAAAAATAAGTTAAACTGGGTAAATTTCATTAGTGTTGAATCCACCTGTAGATTCCTCTTCTGAGGGAAGATTATTGTCACATTAAATTTTTTAAAGGCATTACAGTAGTAACTGCCTGAATAAATGTAAAAATTACTTTTGTCATACACCTCATTTCTTGGTCTTTAATTTGTTTCCCTGAATCTTTACAGCAGAAGTGCATAATGCAAAGTTAGCATGAAGCATGGGGCCCTAATTTCATTGGCAAAGTCATGTTGCTAATTTGTCCTAAGTGCAAACCTGATCAATGCTTGGACGTGTTCACACAATGACGGGGGATTTCTTTGCAGGGACATCTCTACATTAGGGGCCAATGCAGCCTAGTAGTGTTCCTGGTGAGCATGGCGTCATAACATCTACATTCGTTTAACCAACTGAGCACTGTGCTCATGTTCATTTCAATAATGAGTGGTGGGGCATGATCATGTTGGCCCTATGCTGATAGCAGGCAATAAAAATAAGAGCAAAGACAACGATATGTTGGAGGTTTAGTAAACGTCATTTATGGTATTGACCTTGTCACACAGTTAGCCATTGTTAATAATCACTGGTATGCTAGCCACTACTAATAGCAAGGGAATATAAATAATGCAACTGGCAATTTAATAAAAGTTGAAGTGAATGAATAAAAAATTGTTGTGCATTTTTTTTCTTCCAAACAAGGAACACCACAGGCTATTTTACATTTTTACAAGGCATGTTGTTTTTGCTAAAGGTTAAGGCCCGGAAAGAAATGGATTTCTCTGTTCTGAAATGTTGCTTTGGATTTGTCGTTACAGTTGCAGATGATAATGATTGTATACTGTTTGGTAACTATTGATTTGTAGAGCAATACTGTATAACAAGGTAAAATATCAGTTGCATGAGATTCCATATTTCCATAATTGATGATGTCACTCATTTACTGTGTGCATTTGTGATTTCACAGATGGGGTGCAATTGTGTTTAGATTTATTAAGCAAATAGGCTTGTGTGAAGCTTCACTGACAAAGTCAGATGCTGCCCATACAGGGTTTATTGTGCCCCACCAGGCTTTCCATGCCAGACATGCCGCTGGTTCCATGTTCCTTCAAAGCAACACCTTTTCTATAAAATGTCTAAAAAGCACAGACTACAAAATCCTTTTGACAAAATCTCTTAGTGTGTCCAAAGAATGTGGTAGTGATGCAGGATGTCAAATTTCATGAAGTTTAAAACTTTAAATAACAAGATATGTGCTAGTGATTTTCTTGACTTTTTGATTTTAACATTATTTACTAGATGACAAAAGCCTACAAATTAATTGTAATTTGTGGCAAAAACAATTTTGGTTTTCAAGCTATTGGCCAAAAAGTACTTTGGCCATACACCATTTCAGGAAGTGCTAGCACCAAGGGAAATGCACACATAAGAACACAAACATTTTGTTTCATATGAGCCAGGTGGAGCTACAACCATACCAATTTTCACGCGGATTGTTTTAGAGTATCTGATATTACCAGCCAAAAATGAGTGAAAAAAGTACTAACAAACACTATACAACTGCCCTGCATGTTGCAGCAGCAGTCATGATAAAATTGTAGATACTACATTAAAGTGCCTAGTCACAGCTTTCATTTAGGTAGCTTTGTTTTGGTTTATTTTTTAATTGCCAGTGTTCAATGTTAACTGGAATCTCGGCTCCTGTTTTTGGTGCATTATAAAAAGTGAACACAAAGTGGTGAAGACCTTTGAATAGAGTTCCTTTACCAGGTTTTGGCCATTAATTTAAACCAATGAGTCCACAGATCGTTACCAGCTCTGCCTCATCTTTCCAGTAATTCTCCATACAGCCAAACCTCTTTGTCTCCTGTTCCATCTGCCACAAAATGCATGAAAATCATTCGACTGAAGGGAAGGTGTGGCCAATCAGCTTCCTATAAAAATGACTAGTTCTGTACTGTTGAGCTCAGAGATAAGAAGCTTGCTCCAGAACTCGAACAACCTTCAGACTTTTGCAGCAATAACTGTTTGGTCTACCTGGTAACCAAAAAGCAACAGTCATAATTTTCTGGGCCAGTATCCAGCTCTCCAACTTCCCTTCCAGGTCTGCAGTATCTTCTTACTTTGATGATTCTTTAATTAACATTTCTTTATTTAATAAGAACCTTTTTAAAAAGCACTGTTTCTAGCATTGTTATGATATTCGTAATATCATGCATCTTTGATCTCAGTAATGCGGTGGCCCAGAAGGGCAAGGTAATAAAAGTCAAATTTAAATAAAAGAAGTCAACTTAAAAAAATAAGGAAGGCAAATTTTAATTAAACAATGTAAATTTTTTATAAAAAAGATAAGGAAGTCAACTTTAAATAAAAAATGTCAACTTTAAAAATAAATTTAAAGTTGACTTCCTTATTTTTAAAGTTGACTTATTTTATTTTATTCAAAACTCACTTCCTTATTTTTATAGTTTTTTTTTATCTAAAGGTCTTGTTTTTAGTACCTTGCCATTTTGGGTCACCATACATAGGTGTGACAGATCATAAAAGACCAGAATTTTGCTAAAGTATTGTGGCACGAGACTATTCAGAGCTTTATAGGTCAATAGTAGTATTTTATTATCAGTGCAAATTTTGATTTGGAACCAGTGCAGTGTGAGCTGGAGTATCAGAAATGCACCTCAGTTTGCACTTATTCTACCAATCACCCTAAACTATCACTGTGAAAACAGTGCTTCATTTTACACTTAAAGACATGTACTGTAAGGCAACAAAGGTACTGAATTATTTTTTCTATAAGAGGCAACTGCATCTGCACATAACCATGGCTGTTTTTTTCTCACAGGATACTGGTCTGTTTTCATAGCCAAAATTAAAAAATTTGTATTCATGTGGATTTGCAACCTGTATACTACAAAAGCCTGTAGTTCAAATAAGGACAGATTCCACATCTAAAAATGGACAATTCTGGAATGTACAGTTAGCAAATTAATACATGTTATGTGTGTTGCAGTAATGGCGTCCCCATGGTGGTCTGCTTCGATACTGTTGGCTTCATTGATCTTTCTTTACTGGACAACTTCCTCTGCTTGGTCACATTCCTCCTCAACCAACCCATCAGCCATCTACAGAGTCAACTTGGTCAAGAGAGACCTGTCTTATGGCACTAAAGAAAAAGTAGAAAGAACCCTAAATACTATTAAAGACTCTTTGTCTGTGTTTAAAGATGTTATGGATCAGGTTGATAAAGAAAAGGTGAGCAACATAATTAGGCGCCTTTCTCGATTTGCCAGCCTGGCGCCTGGCATTGGAGCTCTGGCCTCCTCTGTCATCAACATGGCCCTGGCCTTCATCAATGAGGACAACCCAGTGCTGAATGAGGTGAAAAAAGGGTTTGCTGAGGTGAACAGGAAACTGGACTCACTCTCCATCCAGATCTCCAACCTTGCAACAGATGTGGAATGGTTCAACTATGCAAGTGTCTACTCTCAAGATGAAGTCCGCATCCTCAACGCCTGGAGGAAGTTCAGTGAGTTTAATGTGCATGTGCATGTCTTAAATGACTTTACCCACTTGGCTGAGCTCTTTATAAACTACTATGAGTACACACAAACTGAGGCCAGTGTGGCCAACCTATACCATTACCTGACAGTCAGTGACACGTCTCTCAGCAGAAACCTCAACAGCCTGCTGAAGAGGAAGTTTAAATGTGACATTCGTGAGATCAACAAATATAACTTATATTTCATTAGTTTGCTGTGGAAGGGGATGGTACTCAATGAGGTTTACTGGAAACTGATTGGTTTTAACTCATCGAGCAAAGGAGCTGATTATGCCGAGATGTTCAAGAATGTCTATAAAGCTCAGTCAGCAGTTGTGAACTTCTGCCTGGAACACTATGAGCAGTATATGAGGGATGACGTGGAGGAGATTGCCAAAAAACTCAATCCAGACAACAAGAAAGAAATCGCTGATCAAGTGAAAAATGCTCTGGACAATAAGTACAGCTGGTACAGCTGGGTGGTACTGGTGTATAACGCAGATCAAGATAAAAATCACGAACTATATAAAATGATTAAGTTCTCCATGGAGACAATCGTTGTAGCTGTGAGTCACACTCTGTTAGGAGACGGGTACAATAAACAAGACGTTATAAGGTATGCTAAAGACTGCTATAAAAATAAAGAGTGCAAACCTGTGGAGGAATGCCCGCCTTTGCCTACGTCTTCGCATCCTATGAGACCTATGCTTCAGGAGTATTTGAAAGACGTTGCCATAGTAACACAGACTTCTTATGAAGAACAGTTTGTAGAGGTCCCGCAACCATTGGAACGAGTTGATTGTTTATGGGACAGCTATAAAAGTAAAATTTCTGTGCATTACTCCTTCAAAAAATGGTCTGCCTGCACTCAAGAAACATGTCACAATGGTAAGTGCAAGACGCTGCTGGACTCTAATGAATGGCTTTGTGAGTGTCAACAGGGATACTATGGAGACTTGTGTGAAAATAAAATAGACACAACATTGGCCCCGGAGATAAAAACAACCTTTCCCTTACCCACCTTTACTAGCACAAATGGCAAACTGAAAATCATCGAGTCCAAACTGGATACCATTATCAACAAATGCCAGGGTTAATATCAGAATGCTGACAGATGACAATGATGATGACTGTCAACTGAATACCAAGGCACATAAAGTGACCAAGCATCTGAGAATGGCACTGGGAAGGGTGAAAAAAAACAGATAAATCCCCTCCAGATGAAGGTGGAAGCAACTGATTATCTGCAATCCTACCAATAACAGTTATACGTCAAGTTCTTTATGCTACATTCAGATACCATAGTATCATAGTATCATAGTAAGAAGCTGATAATAAGATCCTGCTGTCCCAACATGATTAAAATATTTCAGATTTACAGATAAAACCACGATGTGCCAAATCTTGTCAAATGTAGAAACAGGTTTAAACATAAAAATTATTTAAAAGATGTTATGTCAGGGATCATAAATATGTAAATCAAATTAAAAAAAAAAAATTATTTTAATAATAAAAAAGATCAAATTACAAGATTACAAATTATTGCAAGTTTAAGCTTACTATGGGTGGATTCTGATAGATGATTAAAGTAGATTAATGCTAAAACTGCTTATTTTGTAAAAAAAAAAAAAAAAAATCCCATATCCTAGATAATTTCAAAATAATTTCAGAAAAAAGGTGAAGTCAAATATGAGTTACTTCTAGATTTTTGCAGTAAACGTGGAGTTAGCAATGGGAACATTGTTATTGATGCAGTTTTTGCTGGTTGGATGTAAGATGTCTGTCTTAAAAAAAACTTAAATGATTAAATATTTCTGACAAAAATTAAGAGTGTGTCCCAGCTTAATTATTAAATATAATATATTCTGTTGCACACTACAGATTTCACTGGACATATATTTTTCCTATAATTCCTGATAAAACATTGAGATCATGAGGCTCTGGCCTAGGGCTCGGGCTGTTACATACAGTGGCCCAAAAGGGCAAGGTTCCAAAAAAAAAAAAACAGTCTTTAAATAACGTTAAATAAAAGAAGAAGTCAACGTTTTTTATAGCCATAAAGTTGCCGTTTTTTTATTTAAAGTTGACTTTATTGTTTTTAAAGTTTAAATTCTTTCTTATTTTTCAAATTGATGTTTTTTTTATTTAAAGGTGATTTTTTAAATTTAATTACCTTGCCCTTCTTGGACGCCTTAGCTACACCCACAAACAAGCAAAAAATTTTGCATCGCTAATTCACTTAATTAATAGTAAGATTGTAGAAGGAATCTGTAGTACCCAGATAAGACCCAAGCATCACGCCAAACATCTGGAAATGTAAGCATCTGTAAACCTTCTGTACTCAGCAGGGTTTCAAAATCTAACATTTGTTTCGATTTTGACATATGCAAGTTATATACAGTAGTACACACAGTTATGTACAAATATGTACTGTATGTCAATATTATTTTATTGTTAAAACCACATAGTCGGGAGGATTCAAGCCTGCGCAGGAAGACCCCAATGGACACATCCAGGGCACGAAGCTCCTGTTCCACCACATATCAAAGACGCTCTATTGGGTTGAGATCTGGTGACTGTGGGGGCCATTTTAGTACAGTGAACTCATTGTCATGTTCAA
>JAABNY020000095.1:10752125-10762125 GCA_015164015.2 Brevimyrus niger | reverse complement strand
AAGTGAGGGAATCTGGCCTTGGTAATACAGGTGGGGGATTCATAGTTCAATCTGGATATCTGTAATTGATTTCTCGGTAGGGAAACTCCCATTTCAGATATCTGCAATCCAGTTGTTACTTGTCATAATTTAATTTCAGATATTCAAAATTACATTATGGATATTTAAAATGGTGGCATTCTTTTGGACATCTAAAATTAAGATCATGACTATTAACACCTGGATTGTAGATATCTGAAATTTGAATTTTTCCTAATAAGAATTCATTTGCAGATAACCAGAATGAACATTCTGGATATCTGAAACATAATTGTAGATATCTGAAATTAAAGGCCCAATAGAAGTGACATAATTTCTTCTAGGAAGAATGACGTTCTGGATAGGAAGAATGTCATTGTGGATATCTGAAAAACTTCTTTGACTAGGAAGAATTGAATTAAAGATATCTGCAATTCATATCCAGTCTAGCGATTAAATGTTAAAACGGCTTGCCATAGTCTCGTGGGGTGCCAGATGTATGGCGTACGGTTGACGCTGTACTCTGACGCCAAAGTATGCTCTCTCACGGCTTATGTCTGAATGTGCATCTAACTGGGGAGCAAATTGTGATATGCAGAAATTTAAATTCCGCTGTACTTGCTACTTGTACAGTGACGATAAATATATTCTAATAAATAAGCGTAAATATTCTAGTAAAAAACAGCAAACACAGTAACATCGCAAGCCAGTATGTCGTTAAAAACTACTCTTACCAAAATGCATTGCGCCCTTCTGACCGTGCACGACTTCCTGGTTACCTCACGCTAACGGCCAGGTTGTTTATTTAAAAACCGACGTTCTGCCGCTGTCAAACTGACCAGGAAGACAGAGGGTTTTACTGTTTATTCCTTATTTGATAGCAAAATCAATTTTCTTATGTATGGGGTGGTAAGTGTTCCCTGTACTACTTAGCAAACGCTGCGTGCTATGTAATTTCGGTCTTTAGAGGTTAGCAAGATGTTAGCTGTCTGGCTAACCTGTAAATGTTAATGTTAGTAAGTAATAAGTAATGTATGTCTCTACGTGTACCCATGGCAGACGTTATTTATCGGGAGGTGCTGTTAATGGCACAACCCAGGAATATTCGATAATCTGGCCACTTGGTGCATTTTATTATGTGTTTTATTATTGTTTAATAACAGTGTTTTTTGTTTTCTGAGACGATCAACTGTTTTAGTATGAAATCCATCTCTTTTAAGTTCACGAATGACCGTGAATAGCTTTAAATTAGAGTCGCATGGAAGTTTATTGCATGGGGGGGGGGGATTGGATATATTTTTCATAAATATTTTCAAAGCCACTTCCTTATGCAGCGGGTATCACTGTCCTAATGACGTGAGAAAAGCCTGCATTTATTGCCGGTGTTTCAGTACCAACTTGACAGTGTAACTATATACGTGTGAGATGTTTCCCGCTTTTGTTTGCAGTGAAGCGAACTTGTTCCAGAGCCACTAAAGCCGAATGATGGTCACATTAAACGAATGAACGGTTCGGTTTAGCTCCATAATTATGTCATAGAGATTGATGCCGTTTGTATGATTACAGTGCCTCCACCCACATCACGGCAGATCGCGGCAAATTGCATTATAAATGCGTCGAATTAACGCCACTGTGGATGACAATCAGCGGTGGTTTAGAGGCGACGATCTTGGTCCTTTTCTTTGAAACTGTATTGAATTTTAATCTGCATTTGAGGCTGTTAATCAGGGCCAGTCAAAACGAATCGGTACTTGAAAGTATGTGATTGAACAGTTTGAAACTGACCAGTTGTTCTGAGTCCTCTAATGAGCTTCACAGATGTTTATCTGAATATCGTCAGTGTGGCTGTTGAATGTTGTCATTCTAGTTGTTCCATTTGTTCCCCCTTCTCACTTCAAATCGTACCACAGATGCCCTGGACTATAAGGCAGTGAGCAGCTCACAGGAATAGTTGGGGGCAGATGGAGGAGTTGAGACGGACCTACTTGCGTTTGTGTAAGGAGGGGGGGGTGGAGCCGCAGGAGTCGCTGCTGGCACAGCTCCAGGAATCACGGGGGTCGGGGAGCAGATCGCGGCTGGACCTGGCCGGCCAGAGCCTCTCCGTAGACACGTGTGCAGTGCTTGGGAGGCTCCTACAGAAGGACACGCTCTTCACTGAGGTGGTCCTCAGTGACTGTATGCTCAGCGAGGAAGGTGAGCAGCTTTTAGCCTCTTTTTTATCAGTGTTTCGCCGTTTTCTACACACAGCGAATATATAGCGAAGGCCACCTGCCCCCGCACCATCCCTCCTCTTCCTGTCATCTGCAGGTGCCAAGCTTCTGCTCAGTGGGCTGTGTTCCAACACAACTGTTCAAGTGCTGGACCTGAAAGTAAGCATACCCCTTTTAAATGGGTGGTTTTCCCTGACTGTGGGTGTAATTTATTTCCAGATGGGCATCTTGCTTTTTATTTTAGGGGAACAACATGAAAGGAACAGGAGCTGAAGCTGTGGGGAAGCTGTTGGTGCGTAACAAGGTTCTACGGAGGTATGTTGTCTAATATATATTCCCCGATCCAGTGGCATATCAAGTGACATTGTTGGTCTTGCCATTTTTCAAATAACATCATTCAGGTCTTATACATAGCAGTCTTTATTAGCTTTCCTGCAAGGGAATTACCAGTAATCTTTTAATACCTATTTTGTGGCATGTGTGACACTAACTAACATGGTGTTGCAGACTCACTCTGGAGTGGAATGCTCTGGGAATGTGGGAAGAAGGCTTCTCCATCTTCTGTGATGGGCTGGGCTCCAACAGTTGTCTCATGCAGCTAGACCTGCGTAACAACCAGATCAACCACCAGGGGGCAGCAGAGCTTGCAATTGCTTTGAAAAGAAATGGCTCGTTGCAGGAGCTCGGTGGGTTTGTCCTTCATGATGATGTGTCACACTTAGTGATGAATCAGGCTTTCACATTTTTATAGTGTCTCGTCACTGTTACTCATCTTTATAGTTTTACATATAACATTTGTTAAAACGTATATGGTCATATTTAAATGCAATAGACTGCAGATATTTTTTATGATCTTAAAGCGATAAGGCTTTTGGAAGGACCAAATTCAACTGTTCATCTATTACGCCTGAAGTAAATTAAATGAAAAATATACAGGGGCACAAACCGTCCTTCGTGATGCTGATTGACTGTGGCTATACTGCCTCCTCTGTGTCTGGGTGCAGATCTGCGGTGGAACAACATGGGATTGCTGGGTGGCCGCGCCCTGCTGGAGGCACTACAGAAGAACTGCTCACTGCTGCAGCTGGAGCTGGCTGGGAACAACATCCCCAGTGACACCCTGAAAGCCCTCGGTTAGCCTGCCTCACGGCTCGTCATCCTCGGGGCTCCACATCCATCTTTACGCAGTATCTCTAGACAGCATCCACTGGTCCCATAGAAAATTATATGATGTTGTTTTAGATAAATATCAGCTAAACAATTACAAAGAGAATAAATATTTTTAAAAAGGTATGTTTACAGTGAAATGTGACATATGCTATGGAAAGTAAGATTTCACTGTTTAGGTTTAAAAAAATACATAATCTAGTATTGCCACCACTAGGAAGGAAAGAAACGCACAGCATTCGTTTCTAAGACTTCTGTGCGCCCTTCATTTAATGAATGATTTCACAGCAGCCTGAGCGACTAGTTTACTTTCTGAGTTCTTGCTTACTATCAAAACTGAATGTTTACTGGAGCAGATTAGGTTACTATCTGTGGTGTCCTTCCAGGAATTCAGACCTACAGGCATTTAGTCGATGGTTGCACTCCGTCACTTTCTCTGTATAAGGATTGTTCTGAGGCTGTATATGTAAAGGGTGCACAGCTGAGTAAGGATGGCTGCCCTCGTCCTATTAGAGCAGTCCTTGGGTCACAACTCGGACAGGCAATCCACGCTGAGGGAGAGCCGGAGCAGGGCCCAGGTGCTCTGCAAGGAGATCCAGAACTTGAAGGAGGAGAAGGGCCGTCAGGTGGGACAAAGCGGTACGGGGAGGAAGGGGAGTCGGAGAGCTGTGGGCAGCCCGGTCATGTGACCAGCTATCTGTTTATCCTTCCAGTTCTTAAGCCTGATGGACACCATTGACAAGCAGAGGGATGAAATGGGCCAGAACAGTAGGTCAGTATGACAGAGCAGTTTCGGACACCCCCTTCTCTTCACATATCTGTAAGTCCTAATGAGTCTGTGTCAAGACCATCGTACATCATATAGGGCTGCCACCCAGCTCTCCCGTACCAGGTATTTATGTGAGGATTACATTCAAGACCTTTATGGATTTAATGGTTCCTGTACTTTATAGTGGTGTGCATAGTGAGTGTGTTTTTGCCAGTAACGTACAGTTTATTCACATTGTGCTCCTGTAGCTCCACAATTACAGCATTGCGCTAACAATGCAAAGGTTGTAGGTTCGAGTTCCAGGGAGCACACATAAATTGTAGGACTTTCTTCTCTAAGTTACTTTGGATAAAAGCATTGGATAAATGAACAAATATCAGTTGAATGAGTAAATGTCAGACTACCGTGCATTATATTAAGTTCCAGAATAGCACACCAAAGCTTTTGGGGAGGGGGGCATTTAAAGATGCCATTTGTTGTGACTCTTCCCTTCATGTCTGCAGGACCTCCTCGCTGCGTTTAGGGCAGCTGCAGGAAGCCCTGAATGAGAGGACGTCTGCTGTGAACTCTCTGACAGCCAAGTAAGCAAGTTCCCGCTTCACTTTTCACCTGGGCAATAAGCGTAGCACTAAGATTTCTCCCCCTATAACCGAACACACGTCTCATCTGGGAGAAGCCCTGAGTCAGCCTCTGTCTGCCACTCTCCATTCATCTTCTCTGGGTCGATTGAACAGGAGCTGTTTGATTTGTGTATAGCACCCATCATAACTTAATGTCTGATAGGAGAAAGGACAGGGCAATCATTTATTGGCATAAACTCCCAATAATACCCTATGTTATGTAATACTCCCTGTAGTACCCAATGTAAAGTCATCCATACAAAACACTGGCTGAGTGATAAGAATGGATCATTTTTAAAATGCACTTTTACAAAGCCTTCAGGTGGAGTATCCCCCCCCCCCCACCCGTGCAGTTGACCTTGCCCCCTGCGACCCATTCCCCTCCCCCATCCTGGCTATAGGAAATCATAGGCAGGTATTACCAGTGTAACGTGAAATGCCGCTGTAAACCCACTGCAGTCCACACCAGCTGCAAGGTGCTGATTATGGCAGTGGTAGGAGGTTGTAACTGCATTATTGCTGTAGTATTCACAGTATTGAGTCTTTGTGTTTAATGTTTTCAGATGTTGCTGGATGTTTTATCATTTATTGCTGAACAACATGCTATTAATGAATTATTCCTCAGTGGCTATCAGGGAGAAAACTTTTGTATTTTCTTAAGTGAAAGTTGTATCAGCTTGTGCTCCCTGGTTGGGAGTGATGTCTGCACTGGTTTCTCAGGCTGATTAACTGGTTTCCTTGCCATATTCTCATGTGCTTCACACCATCCCTCTTTCACTCCCTGCTGCCGATAATCATCCCCACAGTTTGACTCTTTGAAAGGACAGGTTTGCTCTGCACATAACGCTCTGAATTCTGGCCGGATGCTTCTGTCTCGCTCTCTGCTGGCCTCTAAGCTGTCTGCCTGTGTTTTAGCTGGGTCACCCTCTTGTTGACTGGCAAACCGCAGGGTGGCTCTCGGAAGTCTCTCTCTCTCGGCGGTGGTTTATTCGGGGCCCTCTCCGTGCAGCCCTGTGTTAGGCACAGCTATACGATCAGCTCATGACTGGCTTTTGATCCCTGAGAATTCTCATTTTTTCCCGAAGATATCGTTGACCTTCCAGTCGCTGTAATTCAGCTCCCACTTTTGAATCAGTGGCCTGGCAGTTTTCCCTGAGAAAGCTGAACACATTGGGCTTTATAAAAATCCTTTTCCAAAGTTTTCTTCGCTCCCAAAATGCCCCCCCCCCTCCCCATGCTCTTGTGCTCCTACACTATTCTCCCCAGGTTCTAACTCCAGCGGGCCACATAGGCTACGTTTTTCTAAATGCTAAGTGTTTGTTTGTGGGGCTGTTATGTATCATCAGCTGTCTCCTATTTATTTGTAGGAAACACATAGGGGGAGAATTTCATTGTAGCTTATGTACAGATAAAAAACTGAACCTTGAGCCAGATGCCCCTTAGGTGTCATTGTGGTGACTTTCGATGCCTGGCCAATGTCCCACAAAATGCTGGGGTCCCTGTCTCTATAATATGGCAGCCCCTTTGAAGGATTTGCTTGCAGTCCCCCCCCCACCCCCACCATCTGTAAACTACCGGAGCACGGGGGCTGAATACTTATGCACTCCGCATGGGTTCACAATAATTTTGTGTTTGTGTTGTATTCAGCTCTCTCACTTGTGTTTCATGGGTTTTTTTTTTTTTTGGCTGTATTGACTGAATGTGAAATAGAAAGTAACATAAATGAAAATTTTTGTGGCATTCTGAACACTTTTACAAGGCTGCAGTAATCATAAAAGTATTTTTTTTTTGCAGCAATCTGAAGGCTTTTGCAGGGCTGCATGTCGCAGTAATCGTCACAGTAGTATTTGTGGTGCTCTGAGCACTTTTGCGGGGCTGCATGTCGCAGTGATCTTTCTGAGTGTCAGGATCACAGCCTAAGCCTGTGTGTTTGTTTGTCGCTTTCTGACACAGATAAACGCTGCATAGTGTATTCAGTAGTGATGCTATCAGGCCTGAGAGACTGTTACCTCCAGTTCCCACCACCCTTCCAGCCATGTGCTGATGGCAACAGCTGCTCTTTCTCCAAACACGCACTTGGTGTAGCACATATGGGTCAAGGCTGCAGACCTGCCTGCTGAGGGGCTGTGATATTATTAGTGTCCCTAGCAAAATGGACCCCATTCTCCTGGTGCAATTTACCCGGGCAACATGTGAGAGAGATTGGGTTACCCCCGCCTGTTTTCCTGAGCCGGAGGGTCTGACAGGCGGCCCCTCAGTGACACCTGCTGCATCCCGGCCACCAGGCTGCCGAGTGCTGGGCCGAGGGCCCCTTTGAGTCGGCGTCATCAAGGCCATGCTCAGTAGCTGGTTAGTGCGCAGTTACAAGTAACAAAGTTCTCATTTTCATAGCAGCATGTCATGCTGTGAATCTGCCGGGATTCATTCCAGCTCCTTCTGGCGCCTTAATTGCTCCAATTAGTCACCGATGTCCTGCTTTGGTTGTGCAGACACATTTGCCTGAATCTGCACGGCAAAACAGGGATGTTGACGTTAGAACCTTCAAATTTACATTATAATTTAAAGAAGGGGGTGAATATATAAATGCAATTAAGCCTGTGACTTTATCAGGTGAAGTGACCCTCGCTCAGCCAGGGACGAGGAGTGACAGTCTGGAGGGAGGGGCCCCTGGGAAAGGCGGGCCCCTGGGAAAGGCAGGCCCCTCTCCAAGCTCCTGCACCTCCTGTGTCCCGGCAGGCTGCAGATGATGGAGGCAGCCCTGGCGCTGGCCGAACAGAAGGTGCACGCCCTGGGGGAGCGGCTCAGCAAGGCCGAGGCGGAGAAAGCGGAGCTCAGGGAGCAGCAGTGCCGGGAAATGACGAGGCAGCAGGAGGTGCAGGCCGGGGGCGTCCCGGGGAGGTGTCCCGGGGGGTCATTCCGGGGGCAGTGGGGCTGCTTAGTCCCGTGGTGTTTCTTCTGCAGGACAGCGTGTCACGGGAGACCAGGCTTCAGCGGGATGTGCACAGCCTGACAGAGCAGAACATGCAGCTCAAGAACAAGGTCTGCTCATCATCATGTATAATTAATTTCACTATCATTGGAGAAGACTGGAGGAGCTCTTCCTATACTTGCTTCGCTGTTTATCTGTTCTTTCCCCAAGGCCAGCTGCCCACCGCTGGACTTAGCTGTGTTTTTGCTGAATAATTCATAAGGCTTTTTTCTTAGGGTCCCACCAGTTCTAACTCGTTGAATGTTACTCACTGGTCCAGTTCAGTAAGCTCTATGGCATCTGACAGTAGGATAGAGAACACAGAAATGTTTCATGAATGCTACTAATTTACATGTTCTAAATGCCTGTTTGTCGATCTCTACCTGTCCTGTCTGCTCTGCCTTTCTCTTTTTGTGCCTGTCTGTCTCCCTGTCTGCCTGTATTTCTCCCCCTGTTCGTACTAATTGGCCTGCCCGCCGGTATGTCTCTCTCTGTCCTGTCCCCTCTGCCTTTCTCTGTCTCTGCCTGTCTGTCTGCCTGTGCATCTCCCCCGGTCCATACTTACCGATCTGCCCGCCATTTACGTCCGTCTGCCTCCGGCCTCTCTTCTTGGCCGTGTTGGAATCTCCCCGTTTCACCTCCAGCTTGACGAGGCAGAGCGGAAGCGTAAATCTCAACAGGATCAAATTTTTGAGCTCAAGCAGGAATTGACCAACTCCACAGCTGAGCTGAAGCTACGTCTGTGCCAGGCAGAGGGTAGGAACCCACCCCCGGCACAAAGGGCGTCTCATGGCCAATGGCATTGGAGATGCAATGGAAATGGACGGCCAGTTATGCAGTACACTAAGGAAATGAAAGTCTGTAATTCTGACTTTCAGTCATGGGTTGACATCTAGTTTAGTTCAAACCATATGTCACCCAAATGGTTAATTCCAAAACTGCTGAACACTGAATACTGAATCACTCCTCATTTCCTACTGACTTGTCACTTTTAACATTGTGATTCATTGTTCAAACAGCATATCAAGGACCAGGACACATTTAAGTGGCTGCTTGTTTTCAAGTTTGCCGTTGGAACTTGAACATCTCAGTAGTAGTAATTGTTCTGCATAAAAGTTGAGATTATCTAGCAAAAGAGTTAGAGTATCCCCCATGGCGATCCACCTGTTTTTATTCATGGAAGACTGACAGTACAGGGCTGTAGTGTCGTGCTACATTGAAACACAAGACGCTGCATTGGCAGAGTGACGTGCTGCTCCTCTGTGTCGGGAATATTAATGCGCTGGTTATACCGGCGAGATGCCCGAGACAACCTTAAAAATCTGGGCCACCTTCCCCATCCGCGTTGCTCCGTTGGCTGCATTTCTGATATATTCTCATTAATTCACTGAAATTTACTGAGATAATGCTTAAAAATCAGGATGACTAAGAGAGGGCAGCCTGAATGCTGAATATTAATGGTGCGACATACATTCTGTCAGAAATCCACGCTTGTAGGTTTTGGTTAATATTGCTCTTAAAGGGGTTAAACCTTAGCATACATAACGGAACTTTCTAGTAGGATAGAAGACTCGGGACGTATTTACGAACCAAGTTGTTTTCATATGTCACTGAAAGCTTCAGTAAATGCTGTTCCTTTTAATTGAATCACAGATTAGCGTGAATAGTGTCAGGCTTAGATGTTTTATTAAAGTCCTTCAAGGCTTCATAGATGCAACCCCCTTGTAAACCACCAGCCCCATCGTTCACATTCATCAGATGAGAAATGCACCATGGGTGTAGCCTTCCTGTAGTATTATACTGTTACAGCCAACAGATCCAGCTATCTAAAGCAAAATACATAGGATCCATGCTTTGTTTTTGGCCAATGAACATTGTATTAAACATGTACAGACCATACAAGACTTTGCTGTGCAGTTACTATTAAATTACTAACCAGAAATATGATGTTAACAAAAATAGCCTTAAAGTACCACTTTTCTTCATATATAGACTCTCCTGACCTGTCTAGTTCTTTCCATGAAGAGAGAATCTTGGCACTCAAAATGTTTTTGTACTGCAGAACGTCTGGAAATTGAGAAGAGGAGGTCGAAACAGGCTTTGGATGACATGGAGAACCTGCGTCAGAAGGAGGTGCGAAAACAAACGCCTAGTTAGTCCATTGGGAGAATTGCTGATTGGCAGTTTGACGGCGCGCTCTGCTGATTGGCAGTTTGACGGCGCGCTCTGCTGATTGGCAGTTTGACGG
>JAABNY020000095.1:10712497-10731235 GCA_015164015.2 Brevimyrus niger | reverse complement strand
GGGGGGGGAGGGCGGGGGGGGGGCGGTGGGGGGGGGGGGGGGGGGGGGGGGGGGGGGGGGGGGGGGGCCAGTACACCGCAACGCGACCTCCGACACACTGCAGGAGCCCCTCCCCAGCCGAGGCCGTGCACGGGGACCTACACCAGGGCCACACAGCGTGTCGGCGAGATCCTCATCGCTGGCGTGATCTGCAGCTACAACTAATAAAGAAATAAGCCAATCAGCTAAGTAAGTGATGCAAGGCAAAGCTCTAGCAGAGTGTGTGGAGATGTGGTGAAATAGGTCACACAAGCCGAGACAGGAAGCCAAAAAACAGGCAAAAAAAAAAAAAAGATAAACAGGAAGGTGGCTGGGGACCCAGATTGAAGCCCAGATGCCACACAGCAGCCCCTCAGATGACTGCATCAAGGAGGTCAGGCTATCTAGGAATGCAAATACACTTACAAACTCTGCACATCGCAGCAAGCATTTCTTTACCGGGGAGAAACAAAAAGGACATAATGGGTAAGAGTGCTTCCACAGGCGGCCGGCCATACTTCACACGACACAGAGGCACGACCATGCAGGTCTTTGCTGGTAACCGAACTGTAAATGTGAGCTGATGTGCTATAACCTTGGAGCCGTGCTCCAGGTTTCAGATGAGATTACAGCACAGATCCCTTATGTATCGCACAAGACCAAATAACGCTATAAAACAAGAGGGCTGTAATAAACTAAGGAGAGCCTAGTTTTTATGCTACATATTACATACTAGAGTTTTTATACTATTGACCTGGTGTAATTCAGTCAGATAGAGAGGACAGGACCTCGCCTGTGCAGACAGGCAGGCAGGCTGGCAGGCAGGCAGGCAGGGCGGGTGGGTGGCTGACCTGAAGTCCTCGGAGCCCAGCACCTCCGTGTAGTACATGACCTTGCACTTGTGGCTGGAGACCTGCAGGGTGGCCAGAACGTCGTCCACCCGCGGCAGGTTGGTGGCAGAGCAGGCCGGCATGCTGTGGAACTTCCACTGCAGGATGTAGAAGCCCGGCCAGCGTGTGATGTGGGAGCCCTGGGAGGGGCACGGAGGGGCCAGCAGGTGAGTACGGAAGCCCGGAGCACACACACACTGACAGGCTGAGGCCGGGGGCCATGGCCCGGGTCTCACCTGCACGCTCTCGCCCTCCTTGCAGGTGAGTGGCGACTCCACCATGCTGTAGTCCTGGCCCAGGGTCCATGACTTGTCGATGAGCTGAACATTATTTCCCCCCGGGGACGTGATGCCGTGAGCGCCGAGGGTGTCCTTCTTAGGGGGCTGCGGGGCCCTCTTGGAGTGGAAGATGTTGAAGACCACATCGCCTTTGCAGACATCAAAGTCCCATGTGATGACAGAGGCTGCGTCGATGATCTCGATCAGTAGCTGTTTTGATGATAAAACAGCAAATACTTTTTTAATTAATGCTTCTGTCCTACTAGCAAACTTCCACCTGATTTTAAGATGATATACATCAGAGGAGAACCCTATTTTACATAAACTATTTCGCCCCAGAAAAACATACCAGTAAAAACATTACACCACATGGCCACTGGGTGGCAGTATTCCACAAAACAATACATCGGAAGCACCAAACTGCATCATTCTACACAAAGTGTCGCAGAGCTGAGTTAATAGCAAAGCCAGCACTCAGTGAACGGCTGCAGGATTACCTCATGTGGGGACCCCTTGAAGACACTTGCACTTTGATAGATGGTGTCCGTCCACAGGCGGATGTCATCATTCTCCAGTTCCTCTGCTGTCCTGTACATGGACTTGGGGACGAGGCCACCCTCTGGGATCTCGCACTGGAAAGGGGGGAGGTGAACCATAAGGCCCATCAAATCATTTGCTTCGAAAGCCCCACTGCAGCAACCAAATATGCTGACCCCCCCCCCAACCACGAGCCTAAACTTACCATGCACTCCCCTCCCAGAAAGTCTGGGATCACCTCCTTGTCTATGTAGTCTACAAGGCCTCCTGGCCCTTGGTAATCATTGCCAGCATAGATGAGAAATTTCTTTCTGGTGTTCTCATCAATGAAGGGGCTGACCTGCAAGACAAATAAAGGTTCATGAGAAGGTAGGAGGGGTTCGGCCGTGCTGCAGCCATGCACCCGACGAGGACTGCATCACACACATTCAGTTTCTTCTAAATTCTCACACAGTTCAGTGGGCTTGGTAACTTACCCACATTGAGGTGTGAACACAAAAACAAATTAAACTGGTTCGGCGGAGCGGGGGAAGGGAGAGGGAGGGGAACATGATGTTCCCTATGGCTTGGAAATATTTACTGTGACAAAAACATATATTAATGCAGGATAAACTGGTCCCTCCAGAAACCGGCAGATCCACGAAGGCCAGGCGTTTAGTTTGAAGGCACTGTATCTGCGACAGGAGCGACGTGCTCTATGGCCACGCCGCTGCCGCAGGGACTTGGGCCTCACCAGGGTCCAGAGTACGGGGAAGACGCGCGGCGCCCTCAGGATGAGCAAGCGGCCCAGTGTCTCAGGGTAGTTGGCCTCCACCACCTCGATGATGCGCAGCAGGGCCTTGACGCCCGGTCGCCACAGATGCCTCATATTGAGGCCCTCCAGGTCCACCAGACATGTCCAGCAACTATGGGAGAAGTAAAGGGGCAACATGCTAGAGTGTAACAGTAACCCAGTCACGTCGGGGGATCACGACAGTCAGCTGGGTCGAAACTATCAAACCGTCACGGAAAAACATTCAATGTCCTCTTCAAGGAAACGTTCTGAGTTCCATAGAGAGGATATTGAGCAATACTGAGTGATTTGTGGGCACAGCTTTGGCTCTGCTGGCACAAGTACTGGCAACACCACCAACTTAGATAAAGTTCTATCTGGCTACAGTGTACTTCTGGGTAAATTTTCAGCTCTTTTATAAAGATAAGTATTGCAATATATGGTACCGCTTTACATTAAGTGCACCTTCATAATGTTTTTATACTGCATTCATAAAACAAACAGTACATCTTCATAATGTATACATTGAGTATTCATAAAACATTCATAACCATCATGCAAGTACACCTTTACATCCCTTAACAGCTGTAATATACATTAATAAACATTATAATTGTATAATCATGTAATGTTTGTCATAATGTATATTAAAGCTGGTAAGGGATGTTAGGCTGTTAAAAAGTGTGCATCTTGCTTATGAATGTTCAATGAATGCATTTAATTCAAAGCGTTACCCAGTATTTATTGCAGAAATTTGTAATATTTCTACATGATTTTTTTCCAGCACCATTCAGCTCAAGTGCACTGCTTTACACGGAACTTTCAGACAAGCGCACAAGCCCAACCAGCCAAAAAAAAAAAAAAAAAAAAAACACCCCCAGCCACCTTCGTCCTCCACAATGCAGATAGCCTCACTACACGTCTACACTGCAGCCCCCCCCTCCCGAAACTGGCTGTGAGCGCCAGGGTGATAAACACCCGCCACAGATAGCGGCTCCTTGGTACAGACTGTGGCGGTGTGCGGCTCAGCAGAAATGAGGCCATGGGAAGTGATAAGACAAGCGGGCAGGCGGCTTTAACGCTCCTTTTAGGGACGGGGTGTCGGCGGATGAGGAGGCGCAGAAGGCAGCCCCACCTTATTGGCCTGCCAAAGACCTTGGTGTTCTCCTCGCAGCGTCTCAGGCCCTCCTCGTTGATGGAGAGCACCTAGGGAGAGACCAGAGTTACGCACGGGGTTAACGGCCGACGGGCCGATCTCCGGCAGGTCACGCGCTACAAAGGCCGGGGGCTGCTTGGCACTTACGTGTCGCAGGAGAGACTCCTCCCCAAGGGCACGCACCAAGCCCTTGGTGTCCATCTGACCGAGGCGAAGGATATATAGGGGACGGCCATCTGCGGAAAAAACGCGTGCTGTGAAAATGCGATCTCTGCGTGTAGCAGGCCGATGTTAACATCCATCAAGCCATCTTCCAATCACTCATCCAGTACAGGGTCACAAGGGGGCCTAGAGCCTATCACAGGCAGCATAGGGTGCAAGGCAGGGAACATGTTGGACAGAATGTTTAACTTTAATATAAAATCAAGTGGTTAATCTTATTTAGGGACTTAAAGGGTTAAGATGCTTATAAAACATGAGAGGATGTGAAACACGGCAAGTATGAAAAGCAAAGCGCCATGATAAGAGCCCCGGGACATAGCACAAGGATGTGTCCGTGAGCAGGGATAGTTACCCAGCAACAGGCTGCAGCTCTGCTCACACTATGCTTAGACTACCTGCCCATAGAAAGACACTAGCAGCTGCAGAAACAGGAGCTGTGGGCTGGGGGGTTGCTGGGTCATTCTGCTCACTGCGTCCACTGGCAAAGAACAGGTCTGACATAAAGCCGTCACAAACACTGACCGCACAGCCTTATCAAAAAGCCAATTTCACACAGAGCTAAACAAGCACCACATACCATAATGCATGGCAGTGCTTAGAATGTATTTGGGCTCTATTCATAAAAGGGGGTGAAGGTAACAGATAGTGTGAAAGCGTGGGGCACAGGCTGTGAACTGCTCTCGCCGGGACGCCATTGGACAGCTGGGCCACAGATCACATGACCCGCCATATGCCCGAGAAGAGCAGCCCTGTGATCATGAAAGGCCATGTAACAGAACAGAGCGCCGACAAGGGAGGACACTCTCTCTATAATGTGGTGGCCCTTCATGCGGGGGCCAGAAGAGAACACACCCCCTGGTATCCAGCACAAAGAGGGGGAAACGGCGCCGGGCTCCCGGTGCAGGAGCGAGCAGGATGAGGGTCGGACACGGCACAGGTGACGCTGGTTCGAACGCGCGATGCAAAAGCAGGAAGGTCTGGACAGCGAAACTGAAAGCATGAGACGCATTACACCAGGCCTAATGCTGCATACCTCGGAGGTCAGGGGTCGGAGCTAGAAATGATGTTGCACCAGAGTGGAGCAGTTTGTAAGTGCTTTATCTATTCTGGCCAGGTTGGTTGTTAGGAGATAACACACCCCACGGTATCGTACAAATACTGCAGCAACACGTCCACAGACAGGGACTGTACAGTCGTACGTGGACGACCAATTCAATGAGCCAGAAACAAAACGGTACATAACTACAACTTTACTTGCACTAATGGGGACATCCTGAACTCTGAGGTTGGAATCGTAGAGGTTCCTCTTACTTTCCGAGTTGGAAGCCTGACTTGAGGGAACATTCCAGTTGAAATTTCCAACAAGTAACTCACAAATTCCGACCTCCGGGTTCAAATGGAATGCGGGACGGCTTCCCTGACAGCATGGCCGCCGGGGACACGCGAAGCCCTGCTCGTACCCTTGTCGTGGTGGTGCCAGCCGCCGGTGTAGTGGTCCTGCAGCACCTGCGGGGAGTTCCAGGTCTCCAGCAGGTAGTCCACCTGGTGCAGCTTCCTCCAGGTGAGGGACTGGCACAGGATCTCACGAGCTTTGTCCATGTTGAAGTCGCGGGCCCGCAGGAAGCGCAGGATGTGCTGGTCCTTGGGAATCTGCGGACAGAACCGGCCCACAAGCCGGGGGAAGGGCGTCAGGGGGCCGAGAACGCAACACAGAACAGCCAGAAACCCTTTGTTTTCCTCCCACGAGACAAAAGCGTTTTGGAGAACAGACGAAAAGGTGCCAGGAACCTTATCGGGTTTCATGTTCTGTTGGGACAAGGTCACCGCATTCCGAAGAGCCTACAGGGATTTCCCGTAGAGGAGAGAGGAAGGTCGGGTGGGTGTGTGAGCTCACCTTGCCCTTGTGCGTCTCCTGCAGCCACTGTCGGAGGCGAATCAGGCAGCTCTCCTGCAGGGGCGTCAGGTCCCCCAGGTAGCGCTTGATGTAGTCTGCATCCAGCTTATCTGAAAATGCCCACGGCGTGAGACCCTAAATGTAGGTGCACAACCCTAGGAGCAGAAGTGTAATTCTGGGACTTCCCCATCCTCAATGGCAAGTCGGTCCTGCCGCAGGGACCGCCCACTCACCGTCGGGGGTCCCGGCCGGGGGCTCAGCAGGGTTGCCCGGTGGGCTGCTGCCAGTGCCATCACCGCTGGGGTTAGGGTCCCTAGTGCAGGAGACCGGGATGGCAATGGATGGCGTGACTGGCAGCTGGAGGCGGGCCGGAGTGCCGAGGGCCACTGGGAAGGCAGGGGCGGGGGCCCAGCGTGGAATGTGGGTCACTCCCTCCTCATCCAGCTCCTTCATGTAGAACTCTATGATCTCTTTTCCCTGGGAGGGAAAACATTTAATTAAGTGAAGGAGAGATGGAATGTTCTAGGGGCCCATGACGCGTTTACTCCGTCTACTGCCACCGCCCTGACAGAGCAGGTACAAGCCGCGGCACGCCGAGAACCGAGAGGGCTCCGCGATTCTGTAGCGCGACTCTGTTCCGCCACGTTCCCCCCCGCACGCAGAAGACCCTCCCCCGGGGAACAGGGAGACGAGGACATAGTGCTTATAGTGACGGGGCACGCTCACTGAACAGAGGAGCTGCAGCCCGGCCCCTCACCTTTTTGATGCTGCCGGCATATTGCTTCATCGCGATTTTCTCCACAGTGCTCTCAAACCCAAAGAAGGACTTGATGTCCAGGCTGGCAGACTGCTCAAAACACGTCCACTCCTCATTCTCCGGGTGAACCTGCGGACGCAGCACAGACACCCGCATGACTGTGCCCCAGGCTGTCTACGTGTAGAGAGCCGGCTTCTAGCACCTTAATGACACAGCAGCGGCACACACGCAAAGCAACGTAATTTTTGCTTAATTTGCTTGTACTATGATGTCATGGCAGCAACCATTTCAATCTATGGCAAAACCACTTTCTTTCCTCTACAGTGGGCTGATTACTTGAATACAGGTAATATACATAAATCGAGTTCTGTGTGCTCTCAGGTGGATCCATTTAATGCACATTCTAGTGCTACAAATCTGACCTGAAAAAAGGACGAGAGTAATGCTTTAAAATCCCCGTTCAACCTATGACTGGCCTGCATCGACCCTGTTCCACAAGACAGCCCAGGAGCTTCTGACTGGAGGAAAGGCTTTGCAGAAACTGGGCCTGGGCCAGAGTGATTCCATGGAGCAGGAATGCAGCACACGAGCAACTGGCTTTAATTATCGACACAAAGCCGACGTATGCGTGGTTAAAAACCATCATTTCCATCTTAAGCCGGCTGCTCAGGACTCCGACTGCTGGAAGGGAGAGGGGCGAGCTGGGCACCCAGTCGGCTGTGGAGCACTGCCCCCCGTGCCTGCATCCCTCCCCCCCCTCTCACCGAGTAGCAGCAGAGTTCGTGGATGACGACCCGATTGGAGAAGGTCTCGTTGTGCGACTCTATGTGCAGCGTCCTCTCTCGGCGGTTCAGAGAATTCTTCTGAATGAAGTAGACATAATCCACACCGGTCATCTGTAGGAAGGGGGGAGGGGGGGGGGAATCAGCATCAGCAGATGGACAACAGGGGATTGTGCGACACGATCTGGAAAGCAGGCTATGCCCAGTGAGTGTCCCATGCAGTACCCTCTTCAGTAGCCGGGGGGCATCCACATCCAGCTTGCAGCGGCGCTCGATTTTGTGCGTGGCGCCATCCTCGCTCTTGTGCTCGCTGATAACGTCACTGCCCACGAACATGGGGATGAGTGGACAGGTGGGAAATCGGCGCTCATAGGCCTAGGGGACATGGTGAGGGACCCATTAGTAAGGCTGGAGGAGGACGACTGAAATGGGTTCGACAGCTAAACAGGGCAACAGCTATGTACATTGCTCCCGAATACAGCACACACATGCAGCCACAGGCCCAGTGCTAAACCTCACATCATCCCATCTTTTACAACTGATTATCCTGTACAGGACCACGGCAAGAGAGCAGGCAGCCTATCCCACAAAGCACAGGGTGAGACATGAACACTGGAGTGCCAGTCAGTTACACTGCACACCCACAACGGGCGATCTTAGAGACAATTCATCTAACTGCAGGTATATTGACTGCAAAACCTTTGTAAACACATGTCGAAACCATAAGTTATAGGTCTGCGGATATAGTACAAACCACTGAGCCACTTTACTGCCCTTCAAATATTGAATGACTGCATCAAAGAGGGAGGAAAAAAAAAAAAAGAGGGAAAAAAAACACAACATATGAGCAACTACCTTCAGAGTGTATGTGGTGTGTAGACAGTTATATAACTGGCACGGTGAGGGAGTCAAACAGAGTGACAAACATAGTGGCCTATTAAAGCCCAGGGTACTCCGCAGAACACCAAGAAACAAGCAGCGCAAGGTCACAGTTAGGAAGGGTGTGCGACCTGAGCAGGGTCTTGGGTGAGAGGAGAAACAAGGAGGATGAGGATAGCGGAGCTTCATCGAGAATGGGGCTCGGTGCCGCGCTGACCCTAAGCAACATGCCGAGACGAGGAGGGGCAGAGTGCTGCACCAGGCCACTCCCCCAGGCTGGAAACACAGTGAGGCCCCCGAAGGTCTAATGCAGCAATTCAACTGGCTGGGGGCGAGGGCTGAGCATGGTGTTCCGTTGCCAGACTTCGACTGCGGCTCCAGTCAGCACAAAACATCCTTCTGACCGTGAATGCAAGCTTGTTTGTGGGAGATAAACAATAGAGGCTCATGGGAGGGACTTGGTTAAAGGCCGGAATGAAGGGCGCAGAGACAGAGGATTCATCTTTAAAGGCAGGCATATAAAAGGAGGGAGAAAAAGCAAATGAATGACATTCTTCTCATATTACTAAGAAGCTTCAGCAGGGATTTTCCAACCTGGGGTCTGCAGAGCAGCTGCAAGGACTTGGCAGAAATCTCTCATAATTTGATGATATGTCAAAACACCCACCCACCCCTTCTTGAATAAATATCACATGCACCCTGCTAGTGCTTAGTTGTGGGTTATGTGACAATGCGTTGGTTGTAGTTCCCTAACTGAGGTATGTGTGTTTAAATGAGGCTCCCTGGTCTAAGAAAGATTGAAAATCCCTCAGCTACAGTGTATCGCACAAGCAGAGACAAGTGATAAGCAAATAAACATAAACATGGCTGCAGAGCAACCAAGATCAAAGCAGCCTAGTGTATGCACACCTTTGAAATAATACAAATATGGGTGATGTTCATATGAAGATCAACACCCCACCCCGAAAACAGCTTTAGGGCAGTTCTGTGGTACACTTCCACTAGCCGAGGACAATGTAAGGTTTGAAAAGGGCATTTCAGGCCACAAGGCAGCTAAGATAACCAACCTTACCGGCTCAGCTGGCTGGTAGGTCCAGGATATTCACATTTAAACCCCTCCCTTTCCTTATATGTCAACAGGAAGACAAACATTTCCAGAAAGTACTAGATATTTGATGGCGGGCAAGTGTCCCTGGATGCCCTCCGGTCTCAAGGGCCATAGCAAACGGAAATGCTGTCAAGACTGCAGTGCTCCCAGTTTACGACATAAGGAAACAGATACAATGAGAACAACCAAACACCTTCACTGTATTACAAGGGAGACACAGAGGGAAACAGAGGGAAAACCCAAATAAGGAAAAGCAACAGGGAGGGGCAACAGTGCTCTCCACTGACACAGCGGAACTCACATCTACGACTACGTCCCCAAACATAGAAGCACCTGATGTGAAGTTCACAGTAAATATGACGCATCAAGAACATAAATGTTGTAATGGTACAATGACATTAACATGACCTTTTCTTGGTAACGTGGCCACAATGTTGACATTACTAGACAATGACACAGACAGTGAAGTCCGGAGCACTAAGTGACCGTGACTGTGACTGTGACTGTAACTGTAACTGGGAGTGACCGACCAAGCAGTGTCTTGCATCTGGGTCACGAGCCTCTCGCTCCGCAGCGATCTCCGTTTCCACATGGCTTACTTTCTGCATGGTGAGACAGATATAATTATGTTTGGAACTATTAAATGTAAGAAAAGTGAACCAGCAGAGCACTGCTGCCGTACTTAGCATTAGGAAAATTCCGGTCATGTTCAAATTCTGTGTGGAGAGCACCATGAGCACGTTCTGGAGCATATGCAGCGAACAAGAGGACGGGTCTCCCTCCGGAGCCGCCCACCTGCCGCGTCGGCGTGTCACGGGAGATGCCTGCAGGGCCGCTGGAAGGTCAACAGCTGCTTATGAAAATCTGTTCCCAGACCCACACAACAACACAAGAACAGAGCTTCTGTAGCAGTCGCCTGATCTTAATGGTGTGTCTTCATGTGGACAGAACCGGTCCATGAACCAGGGGAAGGGTGTCAGGGGGCCGAGACCACACAAAAAAACTGCCCGATTGGGAGGGGGAGGGGGGGGGGGGGGAAGAGGAAAGTCCCCTTTGTTTTCCCCCTACAAGACTAAAGCGTTTTGGGGGACAAACAAAAGGTGCCAGGAACCTTATCAGGTTTCATGTTCTGTTCCCAAACCCACAAGAGCAGAGCTTCCGTAGCAGCCTCCTGATCGTAATGGTGTCTTCATGTTTCATCTGCCACCAAATACCATCAAAATGCCCAACCCTCAAAACACCAGTCAGCAAAATAAACTGTGTGCATGGTATTTTCTGGTTCTACATAAAGCACTTATGAACAAAAGAGGTTTAACTCGTCGAACTGCACACGAAACTCACCCATACAAGGTCTTTCAAAGACACTAAAAAAAAAAAAAACTGAATGAAACAGGCAGCATGTGGTTTTGCTGGCTTTAAATTACCATTTCATGGTGAGCTACCCTGCCATTACACTTAGTGGGGTCCCAGGCACTCTCCCCATTAGTCAAACACATGCTGCACAGCCCTGAAACGGATTCATGAGTCATGCTCAACGTGCTACCAACTGTTGAAAGCTTTGGGTCTGTCTGCCAGGGACTATGAGCAGCTATACTGAGCACCGCGGTCTCAACCACCTGCAGTCACGTGACTGCATTTACATGGCCATTCTACTCACCCTGCTGCTTCTCACAGGGCATATTGACAAGTGATCAATAAGTCATTATTGGCACATTAAAACGTAAAGCAGCAGAAGCCCCCATCAATGAGGAACTAATGCGCAGTGCAGGACTGCTACCACCTTCACGTTTACATAATTCAGCTGCACAAATGATGGTAATAACTAGGAAGGTCAATCTATCTTGCGGCGTTTTCAAGCAGAATATGTACCAAACAGGATAGGGCTACTAATAATGAGCTTAGCAACGAGCCACTCAGATGCTGAAACCTGACAAGACAAGATGGGCATTTGGTTTCCCTGCAGTTCACTTTCAGGTACTTTGGCATAGATTGGCTCAGCAGTCACTAAGAAAACATATTTCAGTGCACCTTCTCCGAACACGCGGCACGACGCGAGTTTCACACTGTACTTCCTGAACAAAGTTCAGGAGAATGATTCAAAGAACGGGCTGCACAACAGCACAGCACAGCAGAGGGCAAAATGTGCGCCATCTGCTTCAACACAGTGGCCCTTTGACCAGTCAGATCTTGTAGCCAATGCAGAAAAATGACTGGCCGCAACGGAGAAAGAACAAGCATTGGGTTTATGCATAGAAAGGAAGGTTTCAATCAAGGGAGCTATAATGACTAAATGGTGAGCAGAACACACACAGCATTGAGAACATGCAAGCACGTGTGTGTGCGTGTGTGTGTGTGTGTGTGTGTGTGTGTGTGTGTGTGTGTGTGTGTGTGTGTGTGTGTGTGTGTTGTGAAAAGCAGCCTTCAGCGGTCAGTTCCACACCGAAGAATTTAGGAATGCTAGAGCTCATGAGGAAATTAAAAAGGGACCAATACCGCAGGTTCACAGCAGCGCCAGAAGCCCCAGGCCAGCCAGGAGCACTGAACTGCATGAGCGAGTGTAACCAGGAGCTGAGGGTGGCGAGCCAGTGATACAGTGCCAGTTTCAGGAACAGAGAGCGGAAGCGAAAACGGGGGGGGGAGCGGCTCTTGCAGTGCGGTGCGTGCGTCATTACGACGGACACACAGAGCTTCTCCGGTGCAGTTTGGAGCTACTGATCTCAACGCTGCGCATTCTCCGTTTCTCAGAGCCTGGTTACAGAACCTGAGAGACCCCACACCACAGTGAAGGTGGGGTCTCCATTCCCCAGCTGCGGGGGTTCGCAGCAGTTTAGGGGGATTCAGTGTGTGTTCCCAGTAACATCCCGAGGGAGCCAGAAGTGACAGAGATTTGCCGCTGCAGGGGTGCAGTAGAAGCCTTACAATCGATCTCTCTGTGACATGCGTCATTGCATGAGACAGCAGGAGATAAGTGGTGCTGGGTGCTGCAGAGTGCAAGATTTCATGGGGGGGGACCACTAGACATGGAAAATAAAAACCTTTTTTGGGGGGGGGGGATCATATGGGGAAGGGCACTGCAAGTGACAAAACGCAATTCCTCTTTTTCTAGCATGAATTTTACGAAAGCAAAAAAAAAATGGTAAGCCTGAGAACGTCAATTCTGTACGGCATTTTCTAGGTAGTGTAATAACAGCCTCTGGGTATCATTTTGTCAATCAAGAGAGAAAAATCTAATTTTTACAGCCCATCAAAAACTTTAAATTTGATTCAGCTGTTGTTTACCAATGATTCACATGCAAATGATGCATTTCCATTTCACCGCAACTTTTGCATGCTTGTCAGGGGCAGAGGCTTTAGCTATAAGTCTAACAGAAAGAACATCTTTGTGGAAACTAGACTAACAGTCACCCTCTCACAGAATGTACCCTGGAGGAGACTGACTCACTTAAAAATCTTGTATCTGGACTGCAGTAGAAAACTGAACAGCAAAATTGCACAAATAACTTTTTCGCTGTGCACTGGTAGCTATGCTACAGAAAAATATTTGGGAGAATATGCAATACACACACAGGGAGTCCTTCACCATCATTCATAAAATCTGACACACACACCTAGAGGTAATGCAAGTGTCAGCATTCACTCTATAACAAATCATTGGTCTCAAAGTGCTTCTTCATTTCGTGGTAGCTGCTACTTTATTAGGCTGAAGATACTGACACTGCAGTTTATGTACCACTGTAATCCAACTGAAAATGTCTGCCTGCCAAGATCCAACACCCCCCATCCACCCCTCCTCCCGTTTACGCCGGCATGATTATGCAAATTGGACTCCTCTGCAGATGCATGAACTTCACATTTCTCCTCCTGCCTGCATATTAACTGCTACAGACACTGGTCCATGGAGAATTATCCCAGACTGTTGATGTCATTCCCAGTCTCTCTATGCTTTGGCCCAGCGGCACCATTTTTAAAGGGACAAGCACATATGGTAATGAGGGACCAACAACACTCGCATCCATTTTAAAACCAGATCCTACTCTGTAACTCATCTAAAACTCACCACAACAAGACTCTGGATATAAATGTTACGCCTTATTGCACAGGATGGATTATCATGACTTTATACAACAGGTCCTTAATCATTTTCTAAATCTTCCCGAACACCAGCGAATGAATGAATCAATAAACTCGGAACCAACTAATATAGGGCCTCACATACCACTTTACATTCACACTAATAAACTAAAACTACTAGAAACCTAAGAGGGCAGTGGTAACAGAAAATAGGGGATCCATCTATCTTCAGGATCAACAATACAATCTGTCAGCTGTGAACTAAAAGTTATATTTACACAGTTTTACTCACATCTTTGCAGGCTGCAATCTGATTGATGTATTCCCCATCCGTAAATAAAATGTTCTGTCCATCCCCTTGCAGACCTTGACAAAGTAAGACCAAAAACAAGGCTATTAGGGTTGCAGCTGCATTCTCCCAGTATGCCGGCAACAGGTCTGAGTAAATGTCCGATAGTGTGCACCGCACACTAGTCAAATTCAACGAAATGCGGCCTCCTTCCTCAGCAGTGGTGTGCTTCTGAGAAGGTGAATCCTACCGGCCAGGGTGATCGTGCCCTCCTGCTCCAGGGTCTCTGGGTTGATCCTTACAGCTGTCATGTTTTGGCTATTCATATCTCTATACAGCAGACAGCCCTACGCACATGCCAAAAAAAGTCATTATTACACTCACAATGGTCCCAGAGTCGCTATTTCTAATGCATACACAGCGGTAATTAACACAATTAAAACAGGAGCATGATTACCTTAAGAACCGTGCAAATAGATTCAAGCATGCATTCAGTAAATAACAATTTAAGAAAACTATCAAAGCTTAACCGAAGTCTCATTCTAAAACCAATAAAATTAATGCGAAATTGGTCCACCCTTTGTTGCCATAATAGCCTCTGCCCTTCTGAAAAGGTTTTCCAATAGATGTTGGAACACTGATGATGCGTCAGAAAGGGGTGTGGCCAATCAATAAGGCGCCCACATGCTTTTGGTCGTGAAGTAAATTTACAGGAAGACATGGAGATGTAGCCTTAGTTCATATCACCCCACAGAAATGAGTATATATGACATATGTGTGACATGATACAGGACTCCTGGAATCCACAAAGCTACCTGGGCGAACCCGAGCCAGGACCTCTTCCCCTCTCGGTTCCTGATGCGTGACGTCGAGTTATACACGTGACCCTGTGGCATTTCAGAGAAACACAGTTACTCCCCTTGCAAACATTCCCCGAAATGTACACAAGACACTCAAATCCCCCATACAGCGGGCAAATGTTTCATGCACACCGACCGTAACAAAAAAGAATAAACTCCTGATAAACGGACCTAAGACCTCCGCGACTAGCAGAAGTGAGCGCGCCTTTCGGTAACCGAGCACAGCGATTGACACACGCCCATGAAGCCATGTGATGGGAGGAGGGTGTGGGATTACCGGATAAAGGAGAGATTAGTTGAAACCCAGGGGATAGCACATAAATGACTGACACAAGCTGGTCAAAGACTCTATCAGGCACCTAACTGTGTGCTGATGTACTACATAAGGTACTTGTTGTTCTTATGGAGGCCGACGCGGATGGTGAGACGCGAACATACCCGCACAGTGCCGCTGTAACCAGAGCCCACTTTGTAGAGCCCATCTTTGCAGAGCAGATAGAGGAAGGAGCCATCAGTCTGGACCAGGCAGTGCTCGTCCTCGTCCACCGTCACGTCCCTCAACACCCACTTGTTCATCAGCGCCGCTCTCTTGATGCCGCTGCTGAACCAGTCCTGGATCTGCACCTTGCCCACCAGGACGGCCTGAACGCTGCGCTGCAGCGCGCCCAGGATGGTGGGTACCTGGGTGGCAGGACGCAGCATGACTGCCTGCATGTCGCCGCGTCACGCTATGTCATAAACCACCGCAGACATTTAGGTACGTTCACAAATCACACCCATAAGTCACCTGGACTAATTCTACGCCTGAAGGTTCCGCAGCGCGGCGATCGATAACACTCTGATCAGCAGATGACAGGCGACGAGGAGACCGAGAGCGCTTCTCGATATGCGGAGCTGACCATACTCGAGTTCTCGTGTGCCTGTTTTATACCATTATTGCCGAAGATCGGATCCAAAACTAAGAACAGAAGTATAGAGGACAGAAAAAAAAATCCCTGGATGTTGTTCTCGCCCGGCCCCAAATATCAAAGGTACGGGTTCATTCTGAGGAGGCAAAGCAGGCCGCTCTAGCCGCTGGTAGTGAGAAACACCCTAATTTTATTTCCTGCTCCTTTCTATGGAAACAATTATGCTTCCATGTAATAGGGACCGAAGTCTTGAGCGACTGATGTCAAGACGAAGGGGCGAAGTTTTGCTTTTGTGTTGACTCATCGGCTCTCGAACGCAACGGAAGTTCAATAAATCCGCGAGCTCCTGGAGCCGGTCCAAGCCCAGGCCGGAGACACGCCGCTGCCCGATTAGCTTGGCCCAGCGCCAACAACGCTTCTGCTGCTCCTCCCTCCCTCCTCCAGAGCTCCTCTCGTCGTACCCCCACCTCCGCGGACACCGGTGACTCACCCTACACCCGCCCCCGCCCCCGCCCTGACTCCTTAGTGACGGCATGGTGAGTTTCTGCCCTTTCTTTGCCTTCTTGAAACCTGACTGGCAACATACAGTGTTTGGATGCGGGGCAGCGCTACAGCCCCGAAACGGAAGACCGCGAACACCAGACCACGAGTCGGCTCCCGCCGCTGCGCCGCTCACAGACCGCAGCCATCGCCAAACATGCTCATGTAAACTTCACTTTAATAAACGTAGATGCCAAAAGCACTTATTATGACATTAGACCCATTGTGACATTTATATCCAAATATAGCCGGATGTGACTTTCTGCACTAAGGAGAAAGAACCTCCAAGCTCCTCACAGAGCTTTGCTACGAATCACACCCAGAGCTATCACTGCCTTTGCTGCTAGACGGCTTCGTTTTCCTGCTGCCTTCTAACCCGGAGGCTTTAAACCCACAGAAACACACATAACCAGAAATTTCAAAATGTACTGCAAAAAACAGCTCACACAATACGATTTAAAAGGAAACCATTCCTCATTCCTGTGCGCCACATTATTTTCTCCGTCATCAGTGGCCTCAGACTTCAGACTCATTTTCTATTCAAACCCACATACTAGTGTATCTACATGGGGCCCTTCAAGGGGGCAACTCACCTGAATGGTCTGGCAGGCGTGGCTGCCGTTGTTGGTGAGGATGGCCGACACGGCCTGCAGGATCCTCCCTGTGTCGCCCCAACACACCACCAAGCTGAAGAGGCAGGTGCAGGACAGCGCTGCCAGCGCCTGGCCCGTTTTGTCGCTCATGGCCGTGCTGCGCACCGTCGTCTCCAGCAGTAGGTAGAACAGGGACTCTGCGGTTGAGAAATGGACAGCGCCCCCCGCGGTTCAGTGCCGGCAGAACGCGAGTGCGATTGGTTATATCAGTGTTCCCCAATCTGGTCCACATGGACCTACTGTCAGTCTACATTCTCGCACCCACCCAGCTCCCTTCCAGACAGTCCACATTTTTGCTCCCTCCCAGGGAGGGATACACTGGGTTATACTGACAGCAAGTGATAGATTAAAGATCTAAAGTAACGATCCAAGAAAAAAAATAAAAATAATCAAAGGCAGTAAGTGAGGGCAGGTTTGCTCCGGTGTTTATTCTTTAAATATGATAAGGTATGTTAGCTGAGTTTTTTTATTAAATGTTCATGACCGTGCAGGCATGCAGAATGCAGAGGTGGAAATCCAGTCCACATTTTTTTTTTTCCCCCAACCACCTAGTTGAGTACTCTGCGACTGTGACACTCTATGCTCAGCTGGTAGGTTGAAACAAAACCTTGGTCTGGATTTGTACTTTCTGGACCTGAACTCCGGGCAGAATGCCGGTACTTACCCAGGACATCGGGGGGCTCTGAGAGGAAGGCCTCAGGCTGCTGCCCCTGCAGCATGTCCAGCAGAGCCTGTAGGCTGCGCAGGCACAGCGATGGGTGCGAGAAGCGCGTCTCCTTGATGAGTTCGAACACGCCGCGCAGCCCGATGCCAATGATCTGACAGGAGGCAAAGGGGAAAGAAAAATAATTCAATCCTCAGCACCGCGCCTTGGCCCATTGCTTTGAAGCCAGCTGAGGTTTTGTGAGCAGAACTTCAATCAGGGTTCACCCAAAGCAGGAGAAGGCCGGCCGGCCTGCCTTTTACGGCGGAGCCCAGCGGCGCTTACGGAAGCTACGCCACCGATATCACTGGTCAGCCATAATCGGAAAAAGCAGATCCGCTCATTCCGGAGCAAACATCCAAAATCCTATCACCGGTTTCGATTCCCAGACCCGAGTTTTCATCTTTACGGGAAATCCAGTATTACCCGAAGTTAAAATACAGACTAACAAAGACTGACATAAACCCAGTTCACTACCAAGTGTCCCAGGGCATCGGCGTAGGTGTGTATCCAAAGATAATCCATTTGCAAAGTCACAGAAAATCAATCGACGGTCTGCTCTTAGTCACAAGCCATCAGCAATGCAAACGTTTTTGTGTTTATATAACTTTGCACAGAAATATGCGCAGAGCTTTGCCTCTTACACTGAAAGCACATCTGATAAGGACAAGTGAGGAGAAAAATGATCGGCAGCAAGAATCTACTCAAGGCTTATTATTAAGTTTGCACTCTTCACCTTGAAAGGAAGGGATGAAAGAACCATGCAGATGGAAAGCAGATCCAGCTGCAGTTAATGGAACATGACTTGGTTAGATGTTCACGGGATGTGCAACACTGAGAAGTGCCTTTCTAAAAGCCTGGTGAATCCTGGGATTCAACAGCTCACTGAAACACTGATCAACATCCCATCTATTATGAACCAGCCGAAGTAACTCAGGTATGGTGGCTATTGCACCGATTTAACTGGCTCGGGCTAGACTTTCTGACAGAGATTTAAATGAACAGGGCCTGATGCAAGAAGGAAATCCACCAGGATGCCACTGTCTAGCTTTACTGGCACAAGGGGTTTTATCCCTAGTTTTAAAACCACCACATTAATGGCTAATGGAATAAAAAAAAAAAAATACAGCCAGACCAGACTTGCCAGCTGACTATCTTATACACAAAAACTGAAAAAGGATATTGTTTGCAAAAAAAAATCAATTAAATAAAATTTAAAACCTCTTTATCTCTATGCTGATAAAACAATATTTAGATAGAGAAAACAGAAATAAAATCATCTCTGCCTAAAAGGTCAGAGGTGGAGATTTCAGGTCCAGAGAGTACAAATCCAGACCAAGATTTTGTTTCAACCAACCAGTTAAGGACTCTGACTCTTTATACTCAATTGGTTGGTTGAAACAAAATCTTGGTCTGGATTT
>JAABNY020000095.1:10698890-10712397 GCA_015164015.2 Brevimyrus niger | reverse complement strand
CACACACACCTAGAGGTAATGCAAGTGTCAGCATTCACTCTATAACAAATCATTGGTCTCAAAGTGCTTCTTCATTTTGTGGTAGCTGCTACTTTATTAGGCTGAAGATACTGACACTGCAGTTTATGTACCACTGTAATCCAACTGAGAATGTCTGCCTGCCAAGATCAACTCCCCCCCCCCCAAACTGATTTCACCCCCACCATGCTCCACAAAACATAGGTCCCCCACACACACAATACATCACTGGTTCAAGATATTAACCTGTAATGGAAAACCCTCAATACAGCACAAGATTTTGCCAGGATGCAGAATGCTTTTCATTCAGACACAGGGGCAACATGCAAGAGATCATGTTGGCAACAATGCCAGTAGTCATCTTACAAATCTCAGAACTGCCCGAAAACAAGCGGGATGTTTTTTTAAATCCTCACCTCAAACACTAAGAACCCTTTGAATACACCAAGAGGCTGCATATAGGAGTATTAAAAAAATAAGCTTCAGTCATTCATCTATTCTTAAGTCACAGGTGCAATTAGTATTTATTTCTACATGAAGTCAGTTTTCCTGGATGCATTTGCTTCTCCACAATAGCAGGAAAGGAATTTTAATCGGCTGCTTATTTCCAACTCAGCCCCACCCCCATCCATTTGTTTTTATGCAGAGGCAACAAGAAGTCAGCAAATACCTAATCCAGGAAAGACGCCCATTCTGGCCAGAGCGGTCGACACGCAATGGAGCACCTGACACGCCAATGCGGATGCAGAGGGTAACATCCCCTCTTGGCCTGGATACAGAGGGCATCACGCCCTTAACATAATAGATCATTTCAATTTTTTTTGAAAATGACAGTTTTGCCCTTTTTTTTTCTTTTTTTTTACCCACAAAAAAAAGTTTATCCATGTCCTGTCTCTCAGAGAATTACTGCAAATGTTTTCTTTTGTAGATTCATTTGATCTAGGTTTATTGGTTTCAGTCTCTCTCTTTGGGGGGTAGGAATCAGAAGCCTGAAATAACAATGACTGGGACACATACCTCTACTCCCCTGACGGATCCTTTTATAAGCACTGCAACCAAAGTTGCCTTAAAAAAGCAACAGTTTTATCGCTTCAATTTCCTGTTATTCCCATTTATCTTGAATCAGAGGCAAGGCAACAGATTACAGTAAAACCACCGGTGGGAGCTATTGTCATATTCCCTCCTCAATGGCCTGCAGGGATTCCGGGGGAAAAAACATAACAAGTACAACCCAATAGGAAAATGCAGAAACGGTAAGTGATGTTTAATGCATTCGACAATTTACTGCCAGCCAAAGTCCTTAACCGTACAATACAACATGATGCAGCACAGACTGCATATTTTAAACTCTGCCATATACCGAAACCAGCAAAAGCAACGCAGATGTACAAAGTTCTGAGAAACCTACCCTATTTCACACCACCTTGAAAATCTGACCGTGGAAAAATGTCAAACCGGGTATGACAGAACTGCTCAAACCCATTTGTGTAAAAATACACAAGGTGAGACCACATCATACAGCCATGAGAACTGCTGCAATGTTGGGCATGGCATTTACAGGACAGGATGGTCTTCCATTTGTTTTGGCCAAATCTACACTCTTTAAAAGTCACTACAGTGCCTTCCTATTAACAGCCACACTACTAGCTACCCCGATGAATAAAACTAATCTTCCCATTTCATTAACTATCGACCATTTTATCATTTGTGATGTGTTCAGTGCTGCACCTGTTGATTTCTGTCAAGACATAAGATATTGCCTCTATCTTAAGAATAAAAAAAAAAATCACAAATAGAAGTGGGCCTAACCATGGTCTTAAACCCGTTTCAAAAGCTAACAGCATTTGTTATTGTTCCTAAATAAAACTCATCCTCAAGTTTCTTGCAAACGTCAGTATTGAAAACATACAAAATTTCCACCAGCCTTTTCAAAGCTGGTAGGAAGCTTCGGAGCAAGCTTAACCCTAGAATAATTCCAATGCCTAGCTTGGAAATCTGGAAAAAGTAAATGACAAAAATATTACACAAATACACGCACTCCCACCTGTACTCATATCATTGTGGGGACCGTCCATTCATTTCATTAGGCAAAACCTTAATCCCAACAATGACAAACTGAACCCCCATAACCTTAACCATAAGTAACCAAACAAAATACAAGACTTCAGGGATTTTTTTTTTTTTTTTTTTTTTTTTTTTTTTTTAATTGCAGTCACAGATCTTTATAAAACGTAATGTAATAAATATTTGGACCCCACAAGCACACACACAGACACACACACACACAAACACACACAAAGGTCTCCAGTCAGGCACTACTGCTATGCCACTGATAACAAATAGTCTTTAGGTTGCACAGTAATGGCTGCGTTTACTGGACATGCCAATGTCTAATCAAACTTCAGCACTTACTGAAAGTATCTGTGCCTCTCCTCTGCAACACTTACATCACTTGTTCTCAGACATGTTCTCTGATAGTTATGCAGACTAGGTCTGCTGCCATTAACAAGCCACCTTCCCATGATTTTGCACCAAACGGCTTCCAAAAGGATGCGGTCACATTTATTTTTAGATTAATGACCTAGTCCATATGTACACCCAGTTCTCAACACATTGCTTCCTTATATTTATGGCCAAGGATATATATTTTTTTAATTATATTTTTAAACACTGATTTTGCTGCTTGGAAAAATACATTTCACGGCACGCATTTTAAAAATTATGGACAACTGTGAAACAAAGACGGATGAGACTGACAAGCACGATGCATTGCCTTGTGCCAACACACAACTGACTTAATACTTTTCAATTCTTCCTTCGTAGCAGTAACAGAAGTGATATTTCCATAACAGCTAAACTATTGTCCTCTTACAGCAGCAACACAATAAGGTCTTTTACAGACATTCATCAGGCTTCATAAAGAGAAGGCAAGCAAAACACAGAGCATCTTGCAAGAAAAAGAGACTTTAGAATATTTATTAGCCCAAAAATGGCTTCAGGTGTGAAATTTTCATCATAACATACCCAGACACTAGTGTTAATATAGGACAAGCTGGGGCTGTAAATTAATAGGACACATTCACAAAAATCAGAGAGCCACATGAGAAACTCAGTCATTCAGGCATAACCCTGCATCTATCATTTCTTAATGTCAGCCAACATGCAACAAAACTTCCACAAACCATTAACCTCACTTTGCACAATCAGCAGACATGGCACTAGTAAGGGTGAAGTAAGTTTTCACAAGAATTCCTTTCCACTGGTTTCTTGCTGCTCAAATTGTCATCTCTCTATGAAGGCCGCTCCCCAACCCTAAGATACATTGTGAATGATCTAACCTGAAGAATAATTTTTCCTACACCACAATAAAAACAACAATAAGGCACTCGGAACAATCAAATTGTCTGAAGAGCTATTCTATAAATACTTAAATACTTAAACCTGTCAGACTGGATATTTTTTATCAACATAGCACAGATACCAGAAATAACTTACTAGTGGAGACCTGAAACAGAATCCCATATTTAAAAAAAAAAAAAAAACTACAAAAGGAAAAACTATTTGATTCGCAAAAGGTCTTGTAAAAACAACCTAAAAGCTTATCTCATGCATATTTATCATACTGTGCTAATTGGTACCACATACAGTAAATGCTATGGTTGATGCTAGCTTCTAGGCAATTCAGGTAAATCAATGACAGAGAAAACATGACTGCCATAGTAGAAGTAAATATAACTTATATAAAAGGGTGTTTGACATCAACTTTTGCAGTGAGTACTTGCTTGAGCTATGCCGCGTTTCTTCTGCTTTTGGTGAGCTTGTGTTTAAAGCCTTCACACAGCAACTATCAGTAAACTGCAGCAGCCTCCCTCAGCTACAGATTCTTCAGTGCACCAGAAGGGATAAGGGACAAGCATCTGCTGCAATACCCCCCACGCTCTGCTCCAAAAACCCTTCCCCACACACCGGCTGCACGCAGCCAGGAGTGATGGCTATTAAAAGCCCTGACCCAACTGCTCAAGCATTTTAAATAACAAATGGAGCCTCCAGATGAGCACCAAGGGACGTGTAACAACATAACAACCCATCACATTGACGTTTTTTTTTTGTTCATTCTGAAGGCTCAGAGGAGAGCATGCAGCCTTTCCAGCATTGATGACTGGTAACTGTGCAGTGTAATTTCACGTGTATAAAAACCTATTAAAGCTGCAAAATTAAATATGGCTGTGGGTGCCTGCATTTTTGATACAGGGATGTGAAACTGGTTGTGATCTCAAAGATTTATTTGGAAGAATAACATTTTAGACTCTATGCTATATCATGTCACATTTTGCTTGTTACCACCAACCAGAAAAATCATACACACACAAAACTGAAGACTGCACGGTGAAAGGCAAGATACTCACCGCCATCACAAGTTCAAAGGGTTGCTTATAAACCCGAACGGGAGACTGGTACTTTTGCACCATTGTGGCAGTCTTTCCAAAGGTGCCTAGAAAATCAAAACACACTGGGTTAGCGCTTGTATAAAGATCATCCAAAATAATGTAAATCAATTTTGGTGCAAGTATTTCACAGCAGTTGCCATTCACTGCGATGCTGTCATGATGAAGCGGACAGTCTCTTCCACGTGGGGGGATGGGAGAGGAGGCAAACTGCCATAACACTGCCGGGTACATACGGATAGACAGACCGCAGTTAGCCGTGAGCTGGCAAGCGCAGGGCCCGTCTGCGGTGAGATACTGCCAAAGGGTATCATTTTACGCCATGGGTCACTAACCACACCTCATGAGTTTACTACCCCATCTTTCACATTAATGGATATGGATGGGAGGAAAGTACTGAAGGGCTAATAAAAACCGAATCCTTTTTGAAATACTCCAGATAATCTGCATCAAAAAGCGCCACACTAAATGAATTTTAATCAAATCAATCGTTTCATTTTATTATCATAAATACATAGACAAGCTTGAGCCTGTAAGTGAATTAGACCTAATTTCCAGCACCTCATTAAAAAAAGGAGACGTCGGGAAATGCGTTACTGGTGATTGGTTTCCTTACGGTAGGCGAGTGGTACACAAGAAAACCTGACCTTGGTTAAACCATAAATGTCATAAGACCTTTTCTGACATGTGGTTTTGGTGAGACTTTAAAACAAAACCGATCCTTCAAGCAGACTGAAAACCATCTCAGCATATGCGGAAAACGGGAGAGGACTGCGTGCCTTTACAGTCAGCATACTTCACAAAAAACTGGACGATCAATGATAAAAAAATAAGTATTTATCAAACGGACGACTCCCATCACTGGACATAGAAATCCTTTGGGGTTAAAACGTGTAAGTAAATAAAACAGAGTTTCGATATAGGTGCAGTATTAAGTATACGGTGAACCGATCAAATTAGATTTTGAAACATGTCATTCCACAAAAATGTAGAGTGATCCTGTCATTCCACAAAAGTATAAGGTGTGTCAGACTCAAAAACACAAGTCACACTTTTGCATATTTCACATCTGATAAAACGGTACGTCGGCAGACAGATTTTATGTCGTCATCCAAGGCATAATCACAGCCCTAATTCGTATAATTAAATGCATATCCGAAATTAATTACGAGGCCATTTCTAAAGCACATATTACGATAATAAGATTTACGGCTGACTACTTACTACGAGGGCCAGTATACGTTTCTTTAACTTAACATAAAATGACAACATTTTACCGGACAGACCTCTCGGTGTCCGCATTGCTGGCCAATTACCATGGTTAGTCACCTATAAAATCGACACCGTATTTCATACAAACACACAGTCGCTGCTAATAACGGGCGTTCCGACTATTCAGTTTAGCAGTGGAGTGGCAGCTAACTAGTAGCTAGCTGGCTAGCGATAGCCGGTGATGGACCGCCAGGGGGTTTAATTTACTGGGTAGGTCGGGGGAGAAAACGGCGAAACTGGAGATTGGTTTGGCCCGACAAGCATACCGCTGATGGCTGGGTTACTCACCTCTCGACAGAAAGTTAATTTAATGTCGGTTCAAGCCGCTGAAGCTCCGTTTTCCCCAGTTACTAGGTCCACTTTGGTTATCCCCGATACATGCTGCTCGCTCGCCGGGTGTCACACACAACCTCGGCCCCGGTAGCTAAAGCTCTCTCTAATTCGACATGTTACACGACTCCCCGTTTAAAACTACACTTTTAACAAACTGGAAGCAAAAACGGATGTTTAAAGACCGGTCACCAACTAGCTATAGGCAACTAAACAAGCTCCTTCCTCCATCTCACTGAAGTATAATAATAATCTTCGGATGTTTGGCGAGTTTCCTCTTTTTTTCCTCTTTTTTTAAAGAGGGCGGAGCTACAGTAAATACGGACGCGTAAACAAACCGTAACTTTACGCTGGTAGCGTAGGCCCGCTCACGCAAGCGTGAAGGCACTGCACTGTAAAGCATACACACGAATAACGTGGGCTTCTTGGCTGACATGGACCATAACAAGGAATAAACCATAGCTATTACTGTTTGATTTACGGTTTAAACAGTCCATAACAAGATTATAACCTAGAAGAGCTATAACAGACTATTTTGTGCTACAACACTATAACCTAGAAGAGTTATAACAGACTGATTTGTGGTACCATTAGGAGATTGTTATTCGTAACGTTACAGTGTAGAAGATATCCTTAGAAAAGAATAATGTGAAAGGTAAAGTATACTCTTATAATATTAAGTTTATATACACTTTTAATTATTTTTTTCCACAGAGAGCTTTTAATCTTCCAAGGCTGAAACCAATTAACATTTGTATGTCCATAAACTAAGCAGCTTTGGTTTTACGATCACGTCTTTCATTCCGAGTTTGCCTGGTAGCAGACTATGGCTAACTTCAAAATCATGTTGCCTATTGAGACCCTTATTTTCACATAACACACTTAGAGCGGTACACTAGCTTAGTTGGTTTCACTAGAGCCTTGCATCTCTGGTAGCAAGTTCTACTTGTGGTTTAGTGATTGTGGACCCACTGGTTTCCTCTCAGAGCCAAAAGGTATGTGGTGCATGTGAATTTGTGCCTCTAAATCACACACAGAGAGACAAACTTGGCCCATGTCAATGTGCGCCTTATCATGGGCCATCTGGTACATACTGGCTTGGACTACAGACTCATAGTGATTCTGCACTAGAGACACAGATACAGGTTAATCTCGTAGATATAAGGCAGCATTGCTTCCTTTCGACATTTCAATCACTATTATTACTGATTTTAACCCTTAAACTTCAACATTTTGGTCTTGAAAATCCAGCATTTTCCCTAATGTGCAATTAGCTTCTGCAGCTATTCTTGTAAATTGCAAAAATTGGAGTGATGGGCAAATGAAGCTTCGTGAACCATTTGCTGTATTTTTGGACCCCACTACATGGTGCTTTCCGTTCATAAAACGTTCATTGACCAGAAGCGGCATTATTTGTAAGCAGTGAGATTTGCTTTTACACAGGTGCGTTGATGTTAAGGTAGGCTACACAAGGCAGCTCATGAAAAACACTTTATATTATATAATCCGTTTTGGGTAAAAACAGCTTTGGAGTATAGGCAAGAATACACAAAGAAATGACAAAAGGAAAGTGATAGAGCAGATGATATTTAAATCACATGTATAGTTAAGCAAATGCATATTAAAATTAGACCACATAAAAATCCATGGACTGGGAAACAGCTGCTGCATGCACATAGGATTAATGACATCAAAACACTCCAAGGGAACAAAACAAATGCCCCTCTTCCAATGCACGTATTATCTTCAGAGTGGAACAGAGGGAAAATGGGGATATTTACAGAAGCATTTGAATACCCATAGCTACATTCTGCCTCCACCCAGAGCACTGGTGACTGGTTCCATTACAGCATCACCTAGTGGTTATTCTCAGGTACAACAATTGCACCTGAAAGACTCATGCTTCAATTGTCTGCTGCTACCCAAGACAAATAAATTTAGCTAGACACTATGAAGTAAAAAAAAAATATAGTCAATATTTGTTAAGACTTTATAGTTACAAACATGAAGGTGCATGGTTACATTAAACTACTGTATTGGTCTTGCAGGCTCCTAGCACAGTGTGCCTAGGAAGGGAACATGTTAGTCAGTACAGTGATCCCCCCGCTTTATCGCGGTTCATCTATCACACTCCCAGTACATTTCCCCAACGCATCAGTTCACCTCATATTATTCACCATGCTTGTGGTCCGATTGTTGTGAGCAAACTTTTTGTGAACTTTTCCCTTTAGTTTTAAGCCGTGAAAGGCATAAATTATTATTTTTTTAAATAATATTTATATGTTCTTTCTATATTGTGGATTTTAACCTATTGCTGATATAGTTTTAGCATAACCAAGTCAAAGGCATTTAAACCATGCTTGTACATTTAATGCACCTCACTTTGTAGGGTGTTGGTCTGGCTCAAGACTAACAAAAATAAAAAAGGAAGACACAGGACCCAAGCTTACCCAAATAAAGAATTTATTAATAAACAATATACATATAAATAGCTGTCAGTAAGCAGTAGTGTCAGTAGTGCAGGGATGCCTTGATCATGTAGTGTAGGATGAATACAAAAACTAAAATCAAATACTAAAGAAACCCATAACAAAAGCAAAAAAAAAAAAAAAAAAAAAAAAGGAAATGTGCAACCGGCGCCCAAGCACGAGCCCCCTTTTTCCCAAAACCTAGCCATTTTAAAAGGAACAAAAACAGTTACAAAGCTAACAAGCATCAGGTGTAACTGGCTCGCAGGTAGAACACAGCATGCAGGGTCATGACAATGTAATTTGCCAACACTGGATAACAATCTGTCCCGAAACCACCCTCAAGGTCGTCACAAGTGTATAGTTTGGCATCACAGTTCTTCCCAAAAGTAGCTGTAATTTCCGTTCCGGAAAGACATGCGATCAGGGCTGCACTCTGAGTAAACAAGAGTGTTGGCATACAGTGTTAATCCAACTTCCTTAGCGGAAGTGAAAGCCTTTACATTCAATGTTTACCAGCAATGAGGCTGACAGCCAAACAAGCCATGTACAAATTACATGTGAAGTTCTAGAAAAGGAGAAGAGACGCGTGCCGATACACAAAGCTCCCAAATCTGCAGGGCACCAACAGGAAGCAATGAAGAGACAAAGTGCTGAAAATAAACGACCCTGCCAACCCCAGTACTGGCCTCTTCTCACTGGTCAGAAAAACACTACCGCAGCTTAAAAGCAAAATCCAAGAGATTTTTGAAAAGTTTTCCCCCGTTAAACCATTCAAATTCTGAACAAAAATTTCCACTGCTAACTTACCACTTGCACGGTAGTTCAATGTGTGTGTGATCTCCCAACACTCATGAGCTGTCAATTATCATTAATTTATACCTCAATTGTGCCCCCGACTAAGACCAACACTTAACTGAAGTTATACATCTTTGCTAATGTGATTACAGGTTTATGAAAGTAACTTCAATGATTACATCTGACCCTCAAGTGCCAAACCTTATTTGCATCTCTGCTTGGGAGGAGGAAACAGAAGTTAGAGAATACTTCAGCATCACCTGAGGGAAGACACCCAACAAAAACACCTTCATAACTAGACAAGCACAACCAAAATAACTCAACCAAAAGCAGAATCATTAGCATGCAGGTCAGGAGTTCTGATGGCAACAAACAGATGAGATCCTTCTTGAAGTTGAAGGTTGCTTCTGCAGTCCCGAGGCTCCAGTAAAAATCCGGTCCCCCCCCGGAATTTCCCCCACCTCTGACTTGGGAGGTCTAGCTGGAAATTAAGCAAGATCCAGGATCTTAAGGTGACAATTGAGTCCCTAAAGCAATTTTCTACCAGTACCAATGTCTTGACCTCCAACTCGCTTCTAGCTTGACACGCGAGAGCATTTATTGAAAACGAATGGTACACTTGAACGAGCCTGGCTGACAGGTCTGGAGAATGGTTACTGTACCCCACTGCTGATCCAATAGCTTCAAGTATGGGTGCATCCATCAGTGAGATTCTGCAAGACCAGGTCAGTGCTATCATGCAATGAAAGGAGAGATTCCTATCAATCATAACAGTGCTGAATATACAAATTTAGCCATTTATGCATTCCTCAAATCCAGCACATGCTAATCATTACAGGCATGAATAAGTGTCCTCAATCAAAGGCATGTTCTCCAACAAAACAAGGACTACAGCTGCTATACAAATTCCCTTTAAACACTTTAACACAAGTTCATTGGCTCAAAATAATTATACTATGCTATTACCATACATACTACAATGTTTCATTTTAGCCTGAGAGCAAAAAAGGCTAGTAATTTACCTGTGTGCAGTATTATACATGAGCATCAAACAGCTGTATACATGCTCACACCTGCTACTGCCAGAACGGCCTCAGGGAGACCCCTGATATAATCTAGGTCACACAGGGTAGAGCTCCAGCACATGGCTAGTTTGCCTGAACAGCAGCTCTTACCCGTGACCGACATGATGATACCTAAACAAAGGTACTTACCATTTCAGAACGATGACCAGGTTTCACGAATTACGCCAGGTTAGGAAAGCTGATTAGACGGGTCAGGTATTTTCTCTGCGATAAACGAAGTCCGTTGGACGGAAACGCCTGTAAAAGAAAGGTTTCAACAAGGGAAAACATGGTACGCTTCGGATCTTGAAGACAGAGAGACAGAGCAGTTAAAAGCGATTAATTTAAAGTCTGCGATGGGTATATTAGGCATCAAACCAAACACATCCATCAATTCAGATTGAAATAAAGATTTCCATACCTGCAAATACCCGAATGTACCGCATTTTTTACAGAAGAGCTAAACATACTGCTTCTCATCAATACTAACATATTCGTAAACGGAAAACCGCTGCCCCAACAACACCCAGCCAAGCCCAACAGTTTCTATAACTTCTAAGCAAACACGATCATCATGAAGCTCACCAAGGCGCCATTTTAGTTAAAAGGTCAACCAATGAACAGAACTACTTTGTGATCACGTGTGTAGAGCATGCCTGGTTGGCTGGTTATGATCGATTTAAATGGACAGTACCAGTAGATACGTTAGCGTGTCGGATATTTGTGATTTCCGGTTGTTTTGATTATACCGAGCGATAAACTGATAGTGTTTCGCCATGTTTAAAACATTAATTTATGGAGGTAGGCTTGATTGTTTGCAGTCTATATATTCGGCATTTTTCTCCTGTCTCCGTGTGCTGAATTTTAAATTTGTAGTTTTCATGTGTTCATTGCAGTTCGCTAAATAGAAATAACTACAATGGTCATAATCCTACAGTCGTAACACAAACTACATGCCGGATGCGAATTTTATAACTAGTGTAATATGTACTTTATGATTATACGATATTTATTATGCGGAAATCTTTTGGAATATACCCGAAAACGATGGTTCGCTTTGGATTCCAAAATATAATTCATTTTGTTCTTTTAAATGTTACTTCACTTTAGACAATCAGAATCTCTATTGGCCGAGTACAAAAATTATAAGGATTTTTTTGTGAATATGGGGGTTTGACATATCAAATAAAAATACAAATAAACATACAGTCAAGAAGAAAACAATAAATTGAATAAAAGTAAATAGAGGTAGTAAAACAAATTATTGTGCAAATAATAAATGAACATGCTGACATAAGGTACAAGAAGTATAAGTAGGTGGTGGCATGACATATCAAATGAAAGATAAAAATAAACATTGTGACAAAAAATGCAAATAGAATAAAAATAAAACAGATATAGTCAAATATGTAAATAATTAATAAATATGCTGACATAAGGTGAGAAAGAAGATGCTGGAATTGACCAAGTGAGAAGGATCTGACAGTATTTTCCTGGTTCTGTCCCTCATTTTTGATGAATACAGGTCTTCAAGCAGGGGGAGCTGACAACCAGTGATTTTCTCCACACGTCGCATAATTCGCCGCAGACTCTGCTTAGAGTGTGACATTGCAGAGCCAAACCCGACAATGACGGAGGATGTAATAATTGATTCTATTATGGCTCTGTATAACTTAACAATCAATCCTAAATTTCTTCAGCTGACAAAGGAAGTTCAGGCCCAATTGGGCCATCTTAGTTATGCAGGTGGTGTTCGTGTCCCATTTGAGATCTTGTTGGATGATGGTGCTGAGAAATTTGAAGGTCTCACATCTGCTGATGGTAGTGTCAGTGTCCTGGACTACCAGAGGAGATGGTGGTTGTGGTGGTAATGGTGGTGGTGAGGTTCCAGATGTCAATGATAAATTCTACAGTTTTTTGTGTGTTCATCTCCCAAGTTGTTGACACCACACTTTGACACCAGTTGGCTTACTTATTTCAGTAGCTGTACTCCTTGCCATTTTTGACAAGACAAAGAAGTTTAGTCAAGGTGGTTTTGTCCGAAATTTTAAACAGCTTTACAGAGTTTGTTTGCGAAGTGCTGTCATTAAGATGGGATCTGAAACATGGCTGCCCATTTTCATAACTTGTTTTCTGCTGGTTATCAAGTCCTAGATCTAGTAGCAGAGAGATGGTTGGACATTGAGAGTTATGCATTTCTCTAACAAGTTTGGGGTTGGTAGAATTAAAGCAGAGCTGAAATCTACAGTGTTGAAGGAGTATGATGTAGGGTCAGGTTGATGGCATTGTCAATAGATCTGGGGCCTGTACTACAAAGCTGGGTTACTGGCTTATTGGGTAACTTGTTGGATTTAAGGTAGTCTTGGCAAAATGCAAGTGAACGAATATGAAGTCCATTTAAACTGGTACCTGAAAAAATCAAGTTTTAACCCGATAAGCCAGTAACCCTGCTCCATAGTACAGGCCACTGTTTGACCTGTAAGCACACTGTAGAGGGCCCTGGAGAGCTTCAGGGCCCTCAGAAATTATTGGATAATTGTCTTAAAAGACTTCATAACTACAGAGGTCAGTGCTACTGGTTTGTAGTCATTCAGGCAGGATTTTTTTGTGTTGTTTTTTAGGGTTTGGAACAATGGTTCGTGATTTCAAACTGGTAATGTGGGAGGGGGAGACAGACAAGGGGCCTGTATCATGAAGCAGGATTTCTATACATGAACACTTGGATTCCATATTAACCCACCATTCTGTGTATAATGTCCAAATAAAATGAAATCTAAAATGTTAGAACTGCACATGAACCTGAATAGCCAACAAAACAGTTCATGTTAAAATATCCAGTAGATGGCACTAGAGACTTTGTTTTAGGAAGGACTACTTTTATTCTTTGAACCGTGTTTTAATTTCCCCGTGACTGATATCCCCTTGGCCTGGAGAATAGAAATAATATTTTCGATTAACTCTTCTATTTCAGAAAAACAGGAGGTCATTGTTTTGATTTTACTCTTCATTTGAAAAAGAAAATCATTTCACCCTTTCAATCTAATCTAGGACTTTGATCTCCTGTTGATCCACTTCAGCAAGACATTACATGGATAATATCTATCTATCATAT
>JAABNY020000095.1:10635780-10648663 GCA_015164015.2 Brevimyrus niger | reverse complement strand
TCACCGCCTCAACCAGTTGGCTGCACAGCTGCTGTCTCCATCACTGTTTCCATTGTTTATGCGTTGTGCTTATTTCTATCCTTCTTTATATTTCACACCATCACCTCCTCTCCTGAATTCAGTAATTACACACAATCAGTCAAAAAAAGCAATGTGTGGGAATGACTTGACAGGCTGGCTATTTTTTAATTAGTTTCATATCAATAATTTATTGACTCTATTCACAAGCAACGAAAATGCCGTAAATTAATTTTTCTTAATTGTTCCCAAATGTCTTCAGGTTTAGCTACTCACGTTCATTGACTTGCCGATCAATGGTAAGCACAGAGAAGGGAGCCAAAAAAATATGTAAGGGGTTCAATCGCAATGAAATGCATCACTGCATTATACGAAATGCGCTGCATAGTGCATTATTTCTACACATTCTTTTGCTTTCGTGCGCATTCTGTATGCATGGTTTGACCGTGTATTTTCTCAAGATTTCCTAGTGGTCTTAACATAAGCTGAATTATCGCAAGTATTTTGCATTTTTTCTACAGTTCAGCACAAACTTTATTATCACTGAGGACAGTGGACATTATACTAAGGTGATTATCATATAAAAAGGAGGGTCAGCCTTACAGTAATTGCTGTTATTAGATTGCAATTATGAGGATGGCACTGAGGATCTTGCCCTCTAAGGTGGCCTCCCCAGCATGTGTTAAAAACGAAGAAAAAAAAGAGAGATAGACTTTAAACCAACATGGGACTGGCTTTCATGGTCTCACTGAGTTTTATAAAAAAAGTGACCAAATCTGGGAATGAAAAAGAAGAGGATGCCACAATTAGTCGCTTATGAAGCATTACGTTCAGTTTAATTTCCCAGCAGGAAATCTAATCTTGTGAATTTATTCTCTAAGCCCGACAGAGTTTGGTCTTAATATTCCTGAAGTATGCCTCATATCTCCCTCTTTCTAGACGGCGGTCTTAATGGGCTCCGTCTCCCTGCTCCCCCGTGGCAGCATGTCCCGTCTGCTGTGCTTCCTGTCTTCACCTGGAAAGCTGGAATTGCATGGAAAACGTCGGGCAAACTTCAGGAATTGCCATCACTTTCCCAGTTAGAATAACTTCAATTTCAGGGGCCAAACACTAAAATTGCATGTAAAATTGGGTAGGGGGAAAAGGTGACATTTTGTCAGTCGGGGCAGAATTTCTACGTACACCTCGGGCTTCAGACAGTAATGCAGAAGTACGGTGAACATCAGACTCCCCTAACTAAAAGAGATAAACATCATGCACCAATATAGAAACATGCCTGCATTTTATTTTAAAGGCTTTGTCAGATGAAGGCTTTAATAACTAAGAAGAATATAAATAATAAAAGAGATGTGCAGACCATGCTGTAAGGAACAGCCAGGCTCTATCTCATTACACGTCACACATGACATGAAGCGTGGCATATTTTTGTTATTTATTACTATTATTATTTTTCACCAGAATGGAACAGTCAGTTTTTCTTGGCATCTCAGCATTCGTGCTGAAATCTGATCCATAATATGATTCTGCTTTGAGGGGACCGATGTCCAATAGTGGAAAGGAAGAGAAAAAGAAGCAGTTGCAGAACATCTCTGACAGGATGCGGACGCCGGTCCGAGTCCAGCGCTCAGAAGTCTGGACGGAGCGCCAGCGACGCCGTTAATAATAGAAGCTTCTCTGCTGGAAGGCTTCACGCGTGGGGATGCTGGGAGCCAGGCGCGTGCGCTGACAACAGTGCAGCGTCTCCGAAGAGGCTCTCGCCTGGCCGTGTCCCCGTTAAAGCCCAGAATCCTGAACCGAGCAGGCAGGCTGCTCCGCCTGCTTCTCCAACCGCAGCGTATTTATTTACATCGCGGCCAAATAGTATTCCATTGCCTTACAGTATATATATATATATATATATGAATCCAAATGATGACAACTAAAAAATACATCTGAAGCCTTGAGCCTCCCACACTGCTTGGCTGTACTAAGGAAACTTATACAGCATTATACTCATATTCTCTGGTCAACACTGGCGCAGATTTTAAACCAATCTGTGGCAAGACTAATTCTGGGCCCAAAAAGCTACAAAGGCACGTGCTGCCGGGGTCAGCACAATCTTCCAACATCCTGTCGATTTTATATTAGCGCTCAAATGCGTAATTTGATCGAATAAATAGTGACAATGATTTGCCACAATTTGCCATCCATTTTTTAAGAAAGACACAGACGAGAAACGAAACATAATGGTAATTTACACGGTCAGCCTAATCTGAGCTGTTTTTTTTTAATTACATAAATGATTTAATGAACAATGGAATCTCATTGGTTATTGTCAGGAGTGGGTGATTATTATATTCACTGATTAAAATGAGAATATGGCTAGTTTTTCTCCCGCACCCTTACTAATCCCGCAGACTATCCAGAGCAGAGTTTACTCTGCTTCACATAAGCTACAGGACGAATGCCCAAGGGATCTTATTACAGCTTGGATAATGGAAGCAGCTTAAATCTTTTTGCAGCAAAGCCTCACAATGCTATCACATCATCTTCTGCTTTTACAACCTCTATAAAAATCGCAGCAGCATCATTTATATTCCTCTGTCCATGTGTCATCTAAACTGGCCCAATTTTGCCAGGATAAATAGCAGAGACACACAATACTCCAAGTAGAAAATGACCGCATTCAAGCACAGCACAGATCTTGTGGCCTAGACTGTACATAGATCAGCGAAAGAAGACTAGATGAGACCCATGAGAAATGTGACGGCCTGTTGGGAATCCTCTGTGCTCCAGCAGGGGGCAATCAGCACTATGCAGGCCTCCTACCAGCAAGAGAATACTGGAAGATGACCTCCCTGAATTGTTTTTTTTTTTTTCGTATAGTGTTCTCACAATAAACCACACCTCCTCTGGTTACCTCAGTCTGCCCCTTGTCTCATGAGTTGATAAGGTATGACATAATGTCCTAAAAATCGTGGGAATTCAACTACTAAATTAAATGTAGGGAAGAAACATCTTTGAAACCACTAACTCCCCATCATCAATGCTGACCACTGACTGGCCATCACACTCCACAGGAAATATGCATTATTAATGACCTCACATGGATCACATGATCAACTGGGGATATACTGTACTCTCTCAGGCAACTCGCAGAGTGACTCAGCATCCCCTGCATCGGTTTTACTGCCTAGCTGCAATTAGCATTCATAGTTACTAGCAGGAGCTCTGACGACTCCACAAAAACGAAACCAGATAGAAGTTTGCCCAAAGCCTCAAAAATACCCTGCTGAGCTTCGCCTTGCATCACAGTCATCCATCCTGCACCTCCGTCAAAATCATTTCAGACCCCCGCAGGTGGGACTGACGTGCCTGTGCCTGAAAAATGCTTCAAAGAGCCAGCTGCACGTTTCGATCTGTGCTCTGCTCCCAGTGCCAAAAAATGACTGAGCTTCAGTTACTTAGGTCAGGGAATGAACCCATCAAAACTTATCCAGCGCTGTTGTGTATCAAGAATCCAAAAAGAATGTGAGCAATGACATCATCACCCTTCACTATGAAATTGCTCCTTTTCCGCTTACTGAACATGACCTTTATGGTTATTATGACTTATGACTGACTCACTAGTGTGTTCTGTGTCTGTGTAAATATGTTATATTGAGCCGCTGCATTTTTTGCATCCTGTGTTTCAGTGAAGTATCTCGTGGCACTGGGCAGTACAGTGGGAGACGCATTGGGCACGGAAACAAATTCAACTTAATAATAACTCTAAATGCAGTAAACATGCACGCTATATGTATAGGTACTGCAAGCTTCATGCGCTTGCTAAGCAAACCATTAAATGTGATAAAAAATTTAAAAAAAAAACATTTTGATGAAGAAAACAAAACCAGAAGCATTCTTGGGCCAGCGTATATAAACATAAAACCTGTTTACAGTCTTCTTCTGTCAGTCGCGTTCGACGGAGAGCCGTCACCTGACGGGTGGATTCAGGTTCTGACAGCTGACCGCTCACTGTGGGTAAGGAGTGAGTTCTGGAGAGTAATAAGGGAGGAATAATGGTGAGGCAGGAACCAGATTAACTGTGGGGGGCCGGCTGCAGCTTGGGCCGCTGAGAGGCAGCTCAGCCCAGGACGGCTGCACGTAAAAAGACCCCAGTGTGAAGGAGATAAGGACAGGTGGGCCAACATCCCACTGGCAGGTTGAATCCTTTTATTTTGTGTCAGCACTTTGGATCTGTGTTGCTGCTATCCAGGGACAATTACATGCTTTTTTGGTGTGGAGCATAAAAGGGCACAATATGTATATAAAGAGGGCAACCTTATCATTAGCCAATAACATGTTTAGAGTTAGTGAGTGACAGGAGAGGGGCAATCTGGGGGCCAATCAGCTTTAAGCGGTGTCTCTCTGGCCTCGTCCCTGTATATGCTCCTGCTGCTACTGATACTCTGTGTGTGTTTGGACACTTAGCCTTATCATTGCGCTAGGCATGGGGTCATACAGTGGGTGCTTACTTAAGCTGTCGTTTAGCACACCATGGGACACCCCGGAAACAGACATATTTGTTCATAAAGATGTACCATGGTGTAGGACACAGGGGGAGAGAGACAATCCTAGTGGTCTTTGCTGGATCATGATGTTATGGCCATCTTATGTAACTTAGATTAAAACTGATAAGATCTTGCACCTATCTTACACACTTTGATATCAGGCACAGGCGATTGGATGGATAAGGGATTTATGAACATGAACAACGGAAAAATTATGTCAGACGAAAAACTAAGCCACCTGCAAGGAAAAGGCAGTCAGTAAAGAACGGCATGAGTCGGGAGAATTTCTTTAAAGGTGAGGTTTTTTATAGAATTTTTTTCAACTTCTCGTGGGCCTCAAAGCCATTGAAAAGCATAAGCCATAATTCTTATGTTTTATTCCATAGGACTGCAGCTGGTTGGGAAATGCCGTAAAATCCCAGATCTCCACCATTCCAGAGGTACCTTCAGGAACTTTAATTCAGCCTTGAGTAACTAAAGGGACTTTCACGTCCTCACAGCCTTGCATTTTGCAACACCGAGGAAAAGGTTTAGGTTTCATAAATTGGCATTTTGTTGCACCTGTACTTCTGGAACTGTCGCCCCGTTCAGCACAACCTCGTGTCCTTTGGTCCCTTGGATGAACAGCAGGCTTCCCCTATTCAGGACAACCAGTTTGAATACAGGGGTACGTTCGGAACCTCAAAAAATGGGGAAGTATAGAATTCTCGGATTTAATCATTACAACGAAAGACGCTCAGTCTCAGTATAGATTCTCTCTGCATAATAAAAAGTGGTTTGAGAGGAAATGTTTGCAGTGCCTCAGTGTTTAGGAAGCAACAGTCACGTACTGTCACGTCCTGCCCACCACGTCTGCTTGACCCTCCTGTTTCCTCCCTCACGTTGTCCTGATGAGCCGCACCTGATGCTTGTTGCCCCACATTAGCCTCTGAATTTAAGTCCCTATTTGCCACGTCCTCGCTAGTCTCGTCATTAACGTCGCTCCGTTCATCAGCCCGTGTCCTTCCTCTTGTTTTGATCCCTCACGGTCCTGTTTCTTTCCATTTCCTCTTTGTTTAGTTTCATTCAATAAACCCCGACCTGCCCCCGAGTCCTGCATCCCCTGTATCGTGAATGTAGCTAAATGCTCTAACGCATAACAATTCCCATAATGAAGATTCAAGCAAATTCATGATAATCAGATCACAGAAAAAGGCTGTTGTGGAACATTATTGCATGTACGTCTTTATAAATAGGATGCTATTTAAAGCAATATAAGAAATTATCAGCAATCAGAACAAACAGTGTGTTGCATTGGACATTTCCTTGTCTGTTTTGCATTCTTATCGCTGTATGAGGATTACTGTTGAAGCAGCACGACACCCAATTACAGCCCCAACTTGTACCCTTTCATTTCAGACATTATCTCTAATGCATAAATAAAAAATTAGCATCATACTAGCACTTTGGGAAACATCACTGTCTGATCCCCAAAAAGGCTATCACATCATAACACAAAAGGCTATCACAGTGTGACAAAAAGGCTGTCACAACTAGGGTTACCATACTTGGTGAGATGAAAAAGAGGATGTGTCCAGGGATCAAAATATTAATAAGTTTTTTATGCTCACTGACCAATCAGGTAGTGCCTCTCTTATGAGTATTCTGTAACCACCCTGTAAAACATAATTTTGCATCTGGGGAAACCCGGATGTATAGTAACCTTACACTTAACTCTCATTTTACAATCTACACACACCTGACACAGTATACACATATGCAAGTCTTTTTCAACAAAAGTTGTAGAACAATAAGTTAACATTTTTTAAACATCAAGCAAATGATATTATTCACTGTTCATGGGAAAACAATAGTAATGTGTCAAAGTATCAATGGTCTCCAGAAGGTGACGTTACTCGTGAGCAGCATGACATGTAGAATGTGCAAATTGTTCAATTTTTCCAGTAAACGTGCACAAGTCTTGCAAACGCTGTGTAATGATACTGAGTGGCTGCCGTATATTGAAAGTCGGTGCCTTTACATTCCTTGGTACTCCACTGTAACTCGCAATACAGGTTGCACACAGGTTGCAGCGCTGAACCCGGACAAACCGCCTGGACAGGGGTCTAGAAAGAGGTCTCGTCCGGGGAAACCTGAACGTATCACAATAAAAAACACAAGGCTATCATAACGTAACCCAAAAATACCGTCATAGAATGACAAAAACACCATCATCACGCAATACAAACGTCTATCCCAAAACAACACGAAAAGCTACCGCCAGATAACATAGAAGGCTGCCACACAACAGACAAGCACTATGACCATTACTCTGCATGTAAAATGAATGCATTAAATGAGATTTGCAGCCTTTGGCTTTTATAATATCAACCCACATGCAATACTCCCCCCCCCCCATTTCAAAGCCTTTGACAAAAAGATATCTTTATGGGAGCAGAACCCAGGCGTGCAATGAGAATGAGAACACACATAAGAGAATGTCTGTGTGAAGCGGTAACAGAAGGACTGAAGTAACAAGACTATTCAATAAATTCCTTGTTCCACTTTCCTTTTCATATATCCAGGGTAATTTTCCTAGGCAGATTAGCACATCTGCTGGACTCTCAACATCAGCAATAATATTCACCCGCTCCCCATAACGTAGACTGCTGTACCGCATTCTTCTGTCACTGTATATACTCTGGTCTACCACTACACGTATACCAGCTATACCCCTGTATACATGTGTACATTACTATTTACTTATCGCACATGTATGTATGGTAAAGCTGTTTCTAGCGCTCGTTTGCGCTTTTGGACAAGATGCCAAACCGAATTCCGTTGTCTGAGTACTTGTGCCTTGACAATAAAGTTGAATTTAATCTAATTGCATGCTTCTTTGTGCATGTGTACAGGGTTAGTGTTTAGTGGTTGCGTTACCAGTGAAAGTGCATGATAATGAAAGCACTCTCTGCTCAACAAGCCTGGGCATGAGACACCCGAAGAGTGATTTCATAGCCGCATTCGGGAAGCGTGGGGCAGCCAAGCACAATTATAATACCAAATGCAGTGTAGCGGAATGCAAAGTGGAAAAGGCAGCGAACGCTTGCTGCTTCATGAGCGACTCACTGATCTGGATCAGTCAAAATATCTGTCTGCAAGAAGTGCTCAACTATAAAACTGTAATATATGCAAACCCCCCCCCCCTCCCCCACTAGTCTACTAAGAGAGTAAATGAAACAATGGCCGTGAAAGTGATCTCTCTCATCTCGTGTGAGGCTTTCGCACTTTTAGAAAATGCAAGTTTGAAAACTGGGGCCATCATTGATTATGATCTAATTAGCAATTACACATGAGGATTACACGGCTGGAGTTCAATTAAAAATGCTGATTGAGATTGCATAGAGGGGGGAGGGGCAGAGGGTCTGATGTCCTTGGCAAAGAAGGGGCTCATTGTGCTGATTCAAACTCAGTTTTTGTTTAGTACGGCTTGAACCTCAATAGCATAGAAAAAAATCGATAAGTAAATCAGCTCAATGTTGACTGTATATTAAAATTATTGGCAAACTGAAGATAAAAGTTAGAATATAAATGAAAGGAGGGGGGCAGTGTCACTGAATTGTCCCTTAGGCCTCCAAGACACTGGGGATCAAATGTAACACGTGGAATGCCATGTCACCTTTCCATGGAGACCTCCTTCATTTTGCTAATTTCCCCTTTCCATGGAGACCTCCTTCATTTTGCTCATCTCACCTTTTCATGGAGACCTCCTTCATTTTAGCCATATTACCTTTCCATGGAGACCTCCTTCATTTTGCCCATGTCACCTTTCCATTGAGACCTCCTTCATTTTGCCCATGTCACCTTTCCATGGAGACCTCCTTCATTTTGCCCATGTCACCTTTCCATGGAGACCTCCTTCATTTTGGTAAGTCTGGATGGGAGTAGAAACCAGCACAAGCCACCCAGCAAAGAGCAGCTCCACTCACTGGCGCAGAAAAGAATTGTTATGGGGTCCTGGGTACAGATGGCACATGACTCCCCCCTCCCTCTCCAACCCCTCATAATGGGATTTCTAATGAACAGCTGTAATAATATATTATGCTATCAGACTACATATTACAACATGCTTAATGAAGTTTACAACAGAGACCCGGGAGGGAGTCTTTTTGACATTCCCCACATTGCAGATTAATAACCAGACACGTGCCGCTTACTCACAAAGACTCTCGCCCACCCCCTCACTCTATAATGAGGACCCAACCTGCAGTGCAGCTCCATCCGGGACAAGCCAAGGAGAGTGTAATGGTTCGCAGAAGCATCTCCATAGCAACATTGCTCACTGTGTCTAGAGCTTTTCTAACAGCTCAATTCTTCTATTATGAGCATATGTTCTAATTTAATTTGCTGATATCCATATATATTATATATAGGATGTAGAAACTGCAGTAACACTGAGCTGGATAAGCATATAGAACATGGATATATGGACTTAGATTTCAAGACCCCTGATTGAAAAATAAGGTTGATGTGTATTTTCTGTTTTGACCCAAATACCTTTTCTTACCACAATCCAAAATATTGAATTATAGCATGTATAAAGTATATTATAATATAATACTGTTCCAGTGTTCAACCATATTATTGACAAAAAAAGGAAACAAAAACATTTGTTTACAATATGGAATATAAAGAACATAACATTGTGCTAGTGTAAAAGTATTATCTTATGTCAAATGGATACCTTAATGGCAATTCATTATGCTGCTACAAAGGATTATTTACATATTTTTTTAAAATGAACAGGGTGCAGAATCTTTCTGTTGCCAAAACAGAAATTTTTGTCCTAATAACACAATGTTAACATAAAGAATGTTGAAATATCGGTACAGAATCTTTATGACAGGGTTCTAAATTCAAGTCGGAAGGCTGTCAATGAATGCATTTTTCTCTGAATATTTCATCTTCCATAGCCAATATACCCCCAAACAGGAAAGGAAAATGGGAAAGCAGGCTGTGACAATGATCAAAGATGTGTATAACATGGGCTGGTGCTGACTCTGAGAAATATGGGCGACTACCAGTTAAAAAATACGTGGCTCAGAACAGCAGTAGCAAAGCAGGGGCATTATTAAATCATTCAGCAGTAGATTGCCTGCAGTTGAATAGATCCTCTCTTTCTCAGGCCAGCACCATAAATCTGATTCTGCATCTGCAGCTCAGACCTGTTAATGATATATGCTCTGCAGTGCTCTCTGCAGTATGCACCCATATTTTATATCAGGTCCGAAGCACTGGACATATTTACCTGGGTGACAATTTAATTATCATAATTTTAGGAGCAGATGTACATTATTATATCTATAGATGGCAGAATTATCGATGTTCCTGGAATACTAGAAATAAATTTTAAAATAACTAGTCTGTGTTATCAAATTTCTCATTTTTATAAATGTCCATAACTTATCCATCCATCCAAACCACTTGTTGTATTAATAGTTGATGGGCCACCATCCATCCATCCATACATCACCACTTACCCAGTACAAGGTTACAATGGAACCTAATTGTCAGTAAAAACTAAATCCAATCACTATAATATATTTGCAAATATTTAGCATTCTAATATGTATATTAGTATTTCAAGATTGTGTCGATGTCATGTAGACAACGTACTTTATGTGACGTTAAACGTGACAGTTGCTTTATGTCATGCATGGTACCCAGTTAGTGAAAATGCCAACTTAGAGTAATAAAACAAACACGAAGAACCCACTGGGTTTGCCATGCCACCTGAAGTGCGGCAGCTGTTCTCTGCAGGAAGCTGCCTGCCTTGGGTGTTGATGTTGTTATCGGGGCAGGAACACCGCTTGCATGACATCCCTCGAGCTCCTCCCGGCATCCTGAAAAGCCAGACCGAGGGAGTGGAAGCCATCCTCCTTCGCTAGGTGACCCACAGGCCTGTTTTATCCTTCCATTCCAAGAGTTATTGTTGTTGTTCAATACAAAATGCCACATGCTTCATTACTATCAACACAATTGGTTACCAGAGGAAAAAAACTATTTAAACCCACACAAAGCACCTTTAGAAAATCTTTTTAAAAATGTATCATACTGAGACATATGGGGCTTACCTGTCTTGCAGGGGAGTAAATCTAGGACAATTCCTTTTTGTTGATAAATAACTGGCTTTTGACAGTTTAGTGTTTCTTTACGCATGTTCAAGAGACCTCTTGTGGGATATTTGTCAGGAAACAGGGCTGTAACTGGTGCACTGCACCTCTATCCGTTCTTCAAAGCCTCCTGCCCATATGTGTCTCGCATCTTCCAGGCAGACAGAAGGACGTTGGAGTTCGTTCCCACAGAATCTCCAGATAAAAGCTCTTCTGCAGTGTTACTACCAACCACAACATATAAATGCTATCATTTCTCTCATGACAACCATCAGCTGGGAGAAATGAGTGACAGAAATATGTGTGTGTCTCTCTCTCTCTCTCTCTCTCTCTCTCTCTCTCTCTATATATATATATATATATATATATATACATACTCCTCTCTTATTTCAGAGTGGAACAAAACCGTTTTTCATGGTTCAGAATCATTTGTGTAAGTGGCATGTGATTGATAATTATGCTAATCTCATCCCATCTTATTACGGTAACAGCATCTCTTCTGGAAATATATCCTTGGGAAAAAAAAGTAAATGGCATTTTCCAACCACTACAGAACTTTCCATTAAAGGATAAAAAAAACATGTATACATAAATAGAAGAAAGGGTCTGTTTATTTGTTCATATGAAGTGGCAGGGCTGTGGGACAAGTGGGATGGTGAGGCCATGATAATTCTAGATGAACCAGCTCAATGTTTTGCTTGGAAACAGAAGAAAATGTAGCTTGTACCCTGGTCTGGTGCAATAAGTGATCTCGAGGTAAACAAGCGAGGACTCAAAAAGACTCAATCACTTCTACTCACCCACTGGGCCTCTTATAGACTCCTCTCACGCTGAGCAGCCCGCTGACTGCTCTCACACTGAGCTGTGATACTGCTCGGTTGTAACTTTTTGCATGTTGCATGCTGTCTGTATAGACTAATTTTGGACCAAGAAATATCTCAGTGTTATTCGTGTGCAAGTGAGCTTCAGGCAAAGTTCCACAAAGTTTTTTTTTTTTTTGAGAAAGTAAGAAAACATAGTTTGAATAGTCCAGTCTTTTTCGTAAATGCATTTACAAAGACATCACATGCAATTGATTTGGGAAATAGAACCAGAATTATATGCACCAAGTAAGTAAAATACAAGGAGTTAGTTTTGAGGCAGGTAGTGTCAGGAAGTGTACAATTAACTGTCAAGACAAAAGTAAAAACACAATAAATAGAATAAAAATTAAATAAGAATATAAATAAAGACATGTAAAAATAATGTGAACATATAGGTGAGATGTAGATGTAGGGAACAAATATCTTTGAGCTGTACGCAAATCAGTTTTTAAAGTTAATAACAAGTTAGATAACAATGCTAATTAGTTTTATTGATTTTTCACGTTTTGCTTTTCAGAATGTTTAATTTATTTCTGCATTCTGTGTATTTTTTAAATCTGTATGCACTATGTGTTCTGTCTTTGTACCTTGTCTGTTTGGCACTGAATGTGCATTCCTGTGCACTGTTCTTTCTGCTGTATGCACCCAAATTTCCCCCTGGGATCAATGAAGTTTATGTTAATAACACAGAGAAATGAATCATTGGCCTGTTTGATAACATTCTTTCAGAAAGTGCTAACATCATTTCAAACTGACGTTTTCACGTTATTTTCAAACTTCTTGAAGCACCATACTTTGTCCTTTAATGAAAGTTATGAATGGATTAAATTAATGAAAAGAACTGATAACATTAGTGCAGTACAAATGTAAATAATTTTAGATGTCAGAGATGCACAATTTCGGTATTCAATGGTTAAATAGGATAAAATTGCAGGACACTACAGACAGGAAGTAAGCCAACTGGTGTCATGGCGTGATGTAAACAATTTAGACTTGAACACAAAAAAACTGTAGAAATGATCACTGACTTCCAGAAACCCCCCCCAGCACCACCTCCTTTGGTCATACAGGACACTAGTGTTAGCAGAGCTGAAACTGTCAAATTTCTGGACACCGCCATCCAAGAAGAACTCAAATGGGACACAAATATCACCTCCATCACCAAGAAGGCCCAACAGCGCCTTAAATTCTTGCGTCAGTGTTCTACACGGCTGCAGTAGCATCAGTTATTACGTTCTCCATCTGTGTCTGGTTTGGCTCTGAAACTTCACAGTCTAAGAAGAGACTACAGTGTACAGTGCGATGTGCGGAGAAGATC
>JAABNY020000095.1:10618454-10632578 GCA_015164015.2 Brevimyrus niger | reverse complement strand
TGTGGTGTGTGTATAGAGAGAGAGAGAGAGAGAGAGAGAGAGAGAGAGAGAGTGACTATATATGATTTTAATCATGAAGATAGCACTGTTTTCTCTGCCCTGTCATAAAAGGTTAGTTCATGGCCGAAGCAGGTTTTTACATTTTTGACAGACGGATAAAAAAACAAACATTATTTATTTAATACAAGTAATTCAGCCATCGTGCAAGGTATGCGGACACAAAAAGCCTAACGATCTGCCCAAGTGAAAGCGTACGTTTGCTCAGTGGTGCGGTAACTTGCTGTTTGAAATGGCAGAACAAGACAAATGAGTCCATTATGAAGGGCAGTGCGGCAGCTTAATTTCACAGTCTGACTTCATTTATAAAAATGAACTCGCCAAGCCCGAATACCTGCATCGGGCCGGGTCTTCAACATACATGTCATCAGTCATAAAGAGACGAGAATTACCCGCTCTCCATTTAATATTAAGGAAAAGGTAACTGAGTACAAAGTGACTGTTTTTTTTTTCTCATTGGTTAAATTCAGTAATACTGGGTTAAATGCTCTGACAGCAGTTTACTATTTTTTGTAACTTTTGTATTTTTTAGTTTGCAGTTTACTATTTCAAACTAACTTGTGAGAAACTGAATAGGTATCATATATTCTGGTCTGTATGTCACACCCTGGTTCTAGGGGAATATAATTTCATACTACTATATACACAAGTAACAAGAATCAGATGCGGTATTAAGGTGATGGATGGCTAATCAATTGTACATGGGTTTGAATCCCATCCTCAATGTATGTTCTTATATAACAATAACTAATTAAGCTAATTAAGGAATGAAAAAATATGTCAGCTTTCCATACCAAAGATGGCTTTGGTTTGGGTCCAGTGAGCGCAGATTAGGGTATTGTACAATCTGCAACCTTATCTTTCGAGTTATAGAAAACACTTTTCCTGAGGTTAGCATAAAACCTAAATTTTCAAATGTTATTCCGAAGGGTATAAAAACATTTATTTTTGGTATAAATGTATATAGAAGTATATAATGGTTACTGCATAATATTCTTGAAATGTTAAAGATTTCTGAAAATGTCCATAATGTTACATAATTATTCCAGATTATCTGGAACATAATGTTACTCTAATACTATAAAATCTTTAGTTAAAATGTATGAAAATGTATAATTTACATTTTTAAAATTTTAGAACTAGACAAAATGGATAGTAGTTATTCCTGTGAGTAACAAAGTGTGAGCACATTGTACAAAGTCAAATAGATTTCTTACATAAGAAATCAGGGTGTTGCTGGACAGGACTGTTTTGGCAGACCCGGATCTCACTAAAACCATGCTAATGTTAAAGTCATATTGAAATGAAATCTCATTAACAATCCCTCAGAGAAACAGGTATTGGGCAAAAATAAGTGCCATAACTGATGAGGCAATATTTTGGTTCTTATATGAACAAACGAAGTTGGGATGATTCAAAGTTAGCCTCTGTGGAATTAAAAAAAATACACAGCAAAAACATTAAAGATCAAAGACTATGAAACAAGAGCCTTTGAAGAACTTTACTGAAGGCACTGGTTAAGAATAGCATCTCCCTCACTGCAAAGAGTTTCTGACTACTGACTAAAAATCTGACCAACTCTAGTTCTTGGAATAAAACAACAACACGGTGGGCTGAACCTGGATTTTGCGATACATTGAAAGCGTATACCGGCATGCTCGCGGGCCGTGAATATATCCCTTGTGTATGTCTTGTTGTTAGCAGCTGTATGAATTTGTTAGCGTAAATACTTGAGCTCCCGAGTATCGCGTGCACCCTTACCTGTATTGGATGTGTAATCCTGATGTGCTCGTGTGTTGTATAATCACCTACCGTGGATGAGCCTTTTCGGTGTGTTAATGTCCCTTATAATGCGTCACTTATGTGGTCGGATATAAAGATCGGCTTCGTATAAATCAGCTTTTCTTCTATCGTTCGTTGTCGCCGTGATGTCTTGGTTTGTCCGGCGCTGCATTTTTTAAATATATATATATATAAATATATATATATATATTTTAGGAATTAAAGGTAGGTTTACTGCATAAGTTCAGCTTTGTCGCTGTTCTGCTTTGTCATGAGACTGAAACAAGTGAGTATTTATATGCAGCATTTACACAAACAGCACTCAGATTAATCCCTCCCATCTTAACGTAGACTGGATATAACCAGGTGAATCAAGCCTGATGTGAAACCCAATTAATTCCCGATGGATGAAACTGCAAAATGTGCAGCTTTACCAGCCGACATTGTTTACAGGTCGCTGATTAAGGTGGTTGATGATCCTGGCTGCTGCCTGCCCAGTTTCAAGAACCATTTAATTAAATTCTCCCTGATCAACACTGTAGACAGCGTGGTATCAAATTAATATGGTACTTCAAGGCAGATTTATACCAAGACTATGGCATAGAATAGTTTAAAGACATCCACTCTGAAATGAAAATCTGAATGAATGGGAATCCTTTACTGAAGTGGAACATGGGCTTCATTACTCTGGGAAAGCTTCAGTCACAGTCAAAGCCAGGGCTGAATGCAGCAGTGGGCCCATAGTAGCGCTGGCCTCAGCTGAAAGCTGATTGGCCCCTTAGAGTGTCCCCTCCCCCGTCACTCATCAATTCAAAACGTATTATTGGCTAACAATAAGGTGGGTGTCTCTGTATGATTTATGGTCCCTTTTATGCCCTCCATCTTAAAAATTCTTAGAATCGGCTCTTTTTAAAGCGGGTCTCCTCCCTCCTGAACCAAGCGAATCATTTTTGAGGAGGAGGCCGAAATTTCGGCCCATATGAGAACAATGGATTTCTCTCGTGCTTGTTGTTCCCGTGAATGAATGAAAAGGTGCCTGTCGATGACGTCTGTGGTTGTCGGGGTGAGGAGAAGTGAGTGGCTATGGATGGACCGAGTGGATTCTTCTCGATGTTTGTGACCTCCATGCTCTTCTATGCTGAGAGAAAGTAAATAAATAAAAAATTACCCTCAATAAAGAATGTGACTTGGAAACGGATCCCTCTCCAACCCCCAGGCACATAGCAGCATGACTCCACGCTCGCATGAGTGGCCGACGTCGTGTGACGGTGGGTACAGCCGAACCTGGGTGGAATGGCGCAGCGTTGTGCTCGCGGTGTGGCGGCTGACAGCTGTCAGCTTTTCACGTCGGAGTCCCCAGAACATCTGAGTGCTGAACTCATAAATCACTCAAAGCAAAACAGAAACGGCCCAGATCCCTCTAGGCGACATTTAATTCACCAAATGCCAGATGTCTTATTTCGCTTACAAAATAAATAAAAAAATAAATAAATAAATAGATGAAACAGGTGGTACGGCAAATAGAATTTTCAAGCAATACACTTCGATTGACGCGGGAGAAAAATAATTACAGGTGATGGGTGTTGTTACCGAGGCACTGAACATTGTGACAGTCGGAAGGTAAATTCACACACGCGTCACTACATGGTAACGGATGCATGTAGAGTATCTCTGAGAAAGAAAAAAAAAGCATGTGGGCGTCCCTCTGCTGAGTACACTGCTGTTTTCTGGAGATGGAGATGGAGAAGGCGGTTAGCTGTGTATCACTCTTGGCAGAGCTCCCATTAAAATCATTATAAATAAAGCTGCTACAGTTATTCACTTGTGATCCACATCACAATGCAAATCAAACCAATGCGGAATGGCTAGCGGACTCATCTAGAGATCTTCATCGTATCGGTAATGTTATGTCATCACGGGGTACATCCATTTATTTTTTTTTTAGCGTTCCTAATAGTATACTTATGCTGTTTCTCCAGAGTTCACAGTAATCAGTCACAAGGGGACTGGTATAACATAAATGGCCACACATTTTGAATTAGCATATTTATAGTAAGGTCACAGAATCAGCAGTTTTATGCAGCCTGACGGGTGACAGATTTGGGTAATAACTTCTATATTCCCGGGGCCTCGGAGCACCAGCTGCACGTTGGAGTGGCGCATAATGAGCGCTTTTCTCCATCCGCGTGGAGAGCTCTCTCTTTGGGCTGGCCGTGGCTCGCACTCCATTAGCACACATTCATTCCTATTAACCTCAGCGACCTGGGGGGGATTTCCACAGCGACCTACGGCAAAATTAAAGAGCACCCAGGGGACCTGTTCGAACCGGACCTCACCAGTGAGAGGTTTAAAAACATTAAAATCATATAGAGGCGGGGAGCAGAGTCAGCCTGGCCTATGATTGGAGGATCTGACAGCCACCGTGCACCAATCCGGGTGCCTGGTGGAGAAAAACGACACAAAATGGCAGCAAACCGCTTTTGTGAGAGCCCTTTGGTTGCTCCGCTGTTTACCACTAAGTCGTTCTGGGTCTTCGCCTTACCTGTATTAGTATCCAGGCAGTGGATCACTGATTGCAGACCTTTGCCAGTGACAGTGAAATTTTTAACTGGTGGTGTCATTAGTTCCCTACTGGGTTAGCGTTCCTGCTGGGGAGCCACAGGGACACAGCGTTTAACGCTCACTGCAGTTGGATGCGCTCCCACTGAGTTACGTAACACCCCTCCTATTGCAAAGAAGCATTGATTCTCTCTGATGGCGTGATGGTTGAATCTTTAAATCTTGTACTTTAACCCGTCTGATGGCTCCAGCTGAAACGCAGTGCAGTGAGTCTTAGCAAACCCAGAAAACATGAACATTCTAAGCAGTCACCTCCTATGCTGGTTAAGTGCCTTGATGCCCATTTAAAATAGTGATATTTATCAAACGTTTAAATGACATCAGAATTTCCATCGTAAACCATAAAATGCTTGCCAAACTCGGACTGTTCTCGAAGTCCCTGTATCAGTTTCCATTTTTTTCCCATGGCATTGCAGATACTCCTATTTGCTTTCAAAATCCTCAGTAATGGAAATCTCATCCCGGAGATAAACACAGCGGAGGCCTCAGGATGCCTGCTAAGGCTTCATCCCCGTTATTACATCATTTCCTTTGACAATACGTGTGGGTATTGTCAAACATGTCACTGGAGCTCATGCAGAGCAAACGACTGCTGCCTTGTGGCAGACTCCATCAGACTGTTTAAATCCCCAATACCAGTAGTCATCCACCCATTCATATTGCATTCCCTTTTATCCAGTATGAGGTCGCAGTCACCTTGAACAGGATGCCAGTCCGTCACAGGGCACACTCACAGCACCCCCCACAAATTAGAGATGCATATTTACCTAACTGCATCTTGTTGGATTGTGGGAGGAAGCCCCCTCATGACAGAGAGAACATTCATGGAGCACAGGTGGGATGACACCTCCACCCTCAAAGATATGAGTGCTACTCGCCGAGCCACTCCAGCAATAATCATGGTGGTTATTTCTTCCCTTTAAATGGAGGTAAATATGGACTAGAGCAGGGTTCTCCAACTCTGGTCCTGGAGAGCTACTATCCAGTAGGTTTTTTATCCTACCTGGCTTCTGATGAGCCACACCTGGCCCTGGTATTTACCTGAGAACAGGTATAGCTCATCAGAAGTCAGGTAGGATATAAAACCTACTGAATAGTAGCTCTCCAGGACCGGAGTTGACCCCTGAACTAGACAAATGAGTTCCAAAGATCACTTTGTATTGAAACCTTCAGTCAAGGTTTTAATCTGTGTAGGACTCTAGGGACAGACAGTGGTTATTTTCCTACAATCAAATAGCTATATTTGCTTTTGTCGTAACCATTAATTAAGCAAGTCCCTTCTTTGGCTCTTTCACTTTTTATTTCAATTTACTTTACAAAGTGGTTCACTTTACAAAGACTTGTAGGTGAAGTTGGAGCCCGAGCCCTCAGATGTTGACTTATTGAAAAATAATCTCTTTCACAGTTCAGTAGGGTTATGTGTGGCACCCGTCACTCAGGTCATCCTGGCAAACGTCATCTCTAGCCCCCGGAGATGGAAGGACTCCAGCTGCACACCTCACCCTGCAGTTTAAAGGCTCTTCATCAGAGTCATCATCATGCATTGGTCCGACATGAGCTGTCCTGCAATGATTCAAAGGTTACTCGCTCTGTGGACGTGAGGGGTTTGGCTGAATCAGTGACAGCAAACGGAAGCATGATGTTACTAATGTCCTGGATGTCCACTGTCTTGAAGGTGGCACTGGAGATCCACTGGAGTCCACTCTGCAATGATGACCCAGTCAATGGTAGCGGTGTGGTACTCCCCGGAATCTCCCATTGCTGAGAACCTGGGCTGCACTTTGCCAGGGGCATCTGGGGAAGATGTTGGCATCTTTAAAAACCCCTGTTTGATAGGCGTTATTTTTTCCTCCAGCACCCGTTTTCTTTATCAAAAGAAATTGCATCCAAAACCAATATCCTTTGATCCCACTGTAGGGGGTGCTATTTCAGCCACCCATGGAGCACAACCTCCCATTTTCCATCCTGCTATGAACAAACTATGCAGCTCACTAGATGAAGGGAGCCTGATTGGGGAGGTAGGGTGGGGTGGGGAGAGGGTGAGGCTGACACGTGGGGGCAAGGCCAGCTCACAAACAGTCCTTGCAGAGCGCCACCTGGCCCTTGCGGAAATCCCGGCACGGACAGAGGCGCCGGTACTTGGTGCTGAGCCCGGCGCAGCTGAAGAGCAGCGGATCCTTCTGAAGGCCGCATTCCCTGCGCATCACCGAGAAGGCGGGGAAGACGTGGTTCATCTCGGCCTCCAGCCCTTCGCACTGCACCTCTAGCCTGGAGAAAAAAAGGAGACGCGTGGCCAGCTTTACACTCAGCCAGGGAAGACCATCGACGGCTTCCTGCAGTGACTAACCACCCGATTCTCTTAAAGCTGAAGGCACGAGCCTGATTGAGCAGAGCATGGGGGCAGCAGAGCCAGGGCCCTCACCGGCTGAAGGCCTCTTTGTTGTTGATGAAGCGAAAGAAGGCCGGCTCGCAGACCAGTCTGGTGTGGCGGCATGCCTCTACGCAGGACTGGCCCTCCGAGGAGACCAGCAGCCGGAGGGCGCTCAGGGGGGGCCAGGAGGGCGGTGCACTGATGTTGGGGGCCCAGCCAAGGCCAGTGGAATTGGGCAGGGCGACGAAGGGCCACAGCGCACTCCCTGACCTACTTCTGGATGAGTTGCCTGGGGGGTACGGAGCGTCAGGGGTACAGAAGTCCTACAACGGATAACACACGAAACAACAATTAAAGCGTGAAAGTGTGCAAGCTGTCCCGGTCCCTCCTCCCAGCCCCGAAGGCAGGCACATGTGCATCGCACAAGGTTCTGACCCACTGAGCTGATCTGTTTTAAACACACGGAGCCGATGATTAGGCAAATCCCCAGCAGGTCATTTCGCGTCCCCACAATAACATCGTTTTCTGATGCACCAGCGACTGCACCCTCCAGTCCTGCTTATTACAAAAGCTTAAGGTTTTATCTCCCCTCTCCACACATCCCACAATACCCTCTGCCCCCCCCCCCCCAATCTCATCCCGTCTTGTCCCAAACAAACGAGAGCAGGAACGGAGCCCGGGACGGCAAAAAGGCCAAACGGCAGGATAACAAAACCATAATCTGCCAAAGAGGGAGATAAACAGATCTGGGGGGATCTTTCAGGTCCACCGGGGGGGCAGGGCCACACACACACACACACACACACACACACACTCACACACACACACACATACACACACACACCGTATGTTCTTTAAGGCCTTCATGGCCAGAGAGGGGTACACGCCCATCTGACATTACGTTGGTGTGTAAAATCAATGCGTGTTTCTGCTTCTTTCTTGTAATATTTAGAGGTCTACTTATGCTTGTGCTTGTATCTGACCAGTTTATGACTTCACACTGTGGACGATACCATTCAGCAGATGAGGGAAACCCAAAAGTCCCTGCGGGCCCCAGGCCATCCAATGGGGCTGCTGTGCGTTTGCATGGTGCATGTGTGTCTGGTCGCTCGCGGGTTACCATTCCCCACCTGGTGCTGGATGTAGGCATGGACCCTCTCCAACATGCCCTCACAGGTGTACTCGTACGGCAGGTAAGGCTCGACCTGCAGCGACGACAAACATTAAGCCATTTTGCATCTCGTCGCTGCTTCTACACAGTTATTAGTATAACAATGAACGAAAAACTCAAAAATCTCAGATTTAAATAGCTGAAAAGGTCGGGCTGTCAAATCCCTGACAATGCTGCCTGAGCTGTGTCAATAGGACTTGAAAAATGTGAAAAATGCAGCTGTTCTCTGTGTTTTTCTGTGTATGATAGCTCCGTATTAGAGCTACTGAATGCATACCTAGAGACAGTGTCCGAGAGCAGTTTTGAACACAGGTACACAGATCCAAATTTCATTGGTTCAAGGTGAGTATTCCTGGAAAAACTAAATCCCACACAGTTTTTTGTTTATAAGAGATGCTTAGTGTGATCTGACATAAACCAATGTAACCATCTTGCCAATAAAATCACCAGGGCCTGAGTGGGTACCAATCACGACACTTTCTCTCTCAGTTTGCTGGGTTCTCCCCCCCCCCCATGGTCATTTTCACTACTCACCTTGCTTGCAATCAAACGATATCTGTTCTTTTAATCAGAGCAGACTCCCTTGGTAATTACCAACGTGTACGGCCATAATTGCTTCTGCTTTTGCGACAAATTGAAATCAGCATCTTAACGTGCCACATTTGGAGGCCCATTAAGAGCTGAGGAATCTTTCCTCTTCACGACCGAATGCCCATGACACTGCCGACAGCGAGCAGGCGGCGGCTGCGATGTTTAGGTGAACGCTGTTATAAATACACACAATACTGAAGAACCTCAAGTGAGAACAAGTACCGCGAGCAAACCGTTGGGTTCATAAGAACAAATAAAGCAGAGGATGAAGGATTGTACAAAGTATGCTGGTAAAAATGTGCTTGTGCTGCAATGCTGAACATACTGTATGTTTAATTTATGCCATCATGTATACTGTTGTTTCTGGGGATCGGGTTCGAGTCTCTGCCGTGGCTCCACGTGTGAAGTTTGCATGCTCTGTTGTCGTGAGGTTTCTTCTGGGGGTTTTGCCTCCACAGTCCCAAAATGTGCCGACTGGAGTTACCAAATCGCCCATAGGTGTGTGTGTTTGTGTGTGTGTGTGTGTGTGTGTGTGTGTGTGTGTGTGTGTGTGTGTGAATGTGCCCTGCGATGGGTTGGCGCCCCCTCCTGGGTTGTTCATTGCCTTGCACCCTTAGGCTCTGGACCCCGGTAACCCTGACTGAGATGAGCAGTAACAGAAAATGGAACGATGGTATATCTGCTGCTACATTTTATGATGTACAAAGCATGGGTCCTTCCATCCATAAAATAGTACACAGTACACAAGGACGGGATATCTTGAAAACAGGACATTGTACTATTACAAAACGAAATAACTGTTTAAAGGTAATGATAATAATATTATCATCACACTATTAATAATAGTATTAGTGTGGTCTCAGACATCCAAGAGTATAGGTCTGATTCCTGGCTGTGTGTGTGTGTGTGTGTGTGTGTATTGGTGCATGTGTGTGTGGAGTTTGCATTCTCCCAGTATTAACTCCAGCTGGTTGCCTGAGAGCACGTGCTCTGTGATGATCTGGCACCCCATTCAGGCATCGCCCTGCCTTGTTCCCTGCGTTTCCTTAGATAACCCAACGTAACCCAAACCAGACGAGCAGTTATCAGAAACGGAAGCATTATTATTCGGCCCACAGTAAAATTGCTTCTTCGGTGAGCGGCTTCCCGGTTCAGCCGCAGGTCTTAATCCCGTTCCTCTCATCTTTAATGGGATAGATAATGAAGAGAGCAGAGCTGGTGCGACGAGCGGGACAGTAGGGGGCGCCGCTCGCGCTCATCGGGCCGCAGTGTCGTGAGGGCGCTGACCCATGGGGTTGCACAGAGCAGGAGACGGCAGCAGCGTTTGAGCTGATCGGGCGCAGAAGCAGAACAGAGGCTCCGCGTCTCGTCATGCTGCAGTGAGCCGCACATTCGCTTTCTGGAGACTGATGCTTCTCTGAAAGGCCACGTCCTGCATGCTGATGTCAAGGCCTCACATGGCACAGGCAGGACAACACTGCAACACACACACATAGATCCATCCATCCATCCAATTTTTCCACCCACATACATGGCTCATGTGAAACGTGAAAAACAAGTTTCATTTGCAAAATTATTTTTGCCTCCGTATGGATGACGTCCTGACTGTGCAGTCGCTATGATATTAGACGCAGAATTGTACAGTAAAACCCCTAGTGTTGCCACCTACAGTGTTTATATGAGCGCAGCTGCTTTCAAATTAACACTTTAAGAGCTCAATAAGCTCTGTAAATGTTAATTTAACACTGCGATTTTTGCTGGGTTTGCTTCCTCCAGGCGTACGGGCTTTATTCCCTCCTATTTCTAAGGCAAACATGGGGGGATAGTGTGTATATATACTGAGCGCACCCTCTGAGTTTCAGGAGGGGCTTGAAAGGGCTTCACACATAAGCCCTTAGCCCCAAAGCGGCTCCTTCAAAGGAACGTGCTGGACGGCCATGAAATCTGCTGGCCACCTTCTCATTGCAGGTTCAGGTACAAAGGAATCTGAAGACTGTTTACTTCCCGGAGAAAAACCAATAAAATGTCTATACTGGAGCACAGGTGACCCTGATCCTGAAGTGCCGGTACCCTGCAGGTTTTCCATCCTACCTGACGAGTTCCTGTCTGCCTGAGTATCTGCCTGAGATGAGGTGTGATTCATCAGAGACCAGGTAGGATGGAAAACCTGCTGAGTACCGGCACTTCAGGATCAGGGTCACCTACCCCTGAGCCAAAGAATTATAAATAATAAATAACTTAAACAAAAAACTTTAAATAAGGGGCTGGCAGCATCTTTAAAGGGATCGTGGTTCTGGCTCCCATTCCCATTGTCCACGTAAAACCTTGCGCTCATTTTGTTTCTGCTGTGCTCAGAGCTGCAGGGTTGTGTCCATGCAGCCTTTCATGAGCCCAGAGACCCATAACTATATGTTTGGCAGTAACTTCAGCAGCTCTGATATTCCTTCTGTGTAAGTCTTGGAAAAGCAAGTTGGTAAAAAAGTTACCAAGTAAAAACTTACCCCGGAAATGAGGAACCGGTGCAGCTGGGCTGGCCTGTAGATGCGACAGGAGTGTGTGTGTGTGTATGTGTGTGTGTGTGTGTGTATGTGTGTGTGTGTGTGTGTGTATGTGGAGGGCAGGATGAGGTATCACCATGACTGGCCCTTGCTGGAGTGTGACAGCGCAGGCTGACTGCCTGAGTCCGGAGCCATACAGGCACTGGACCAAATGGCCAGAACAGGAGCAGAACAGGAGCAGAACAGGAGCAAAAACAAAAACACATGTACTTCTGAAAGCTGTGACTTGCTGGGACATAGAACCGTCACCAGCACGCCCCAGTGGGTCCATGTAACAACACCTCCCGGCCCCCCCCATCCTGGGAATTCAGTGGCTCCCTGTCCTACTTATGCACCTTTAATTATGTAACGATCCCCCCGAATGGCCCCCAGCTGGCTCGCACTAGCAGAGGACTTGGAATAATTGAAACGGAAGGAAGACAGCGGAAAAAGGCATTTAATCTCTGTGGCCGCGCCCGGCGGGTTAAGCTCCCTTTATTACCTCGGTGCCCCCCCCCCCACCTCGACTACCGGCTGCCTCCGCTGCCATTCCCTCTCAGGGAAAACCGGCTATGATTATACTCTCTCTCCCTGCCAGGATCCGCGGACTCCCCAGACCGGAACATTCCGGAGATTTCCGGTCTGGTCCCCAGGCCCCGGCTCACGTGTGGAGCCCTGGCTTATGGAAGCTGCTCTGTTTGTATCTGGCAGGTGAGCAGGGGCCCAGCATGGGGCCCCGGACCCTGGGGACCAAGCCAGCAGATTAATTAACGAGTCCCCTCTTCCCCAGGGGAGGGGGGTGGAATGCCGGGTCTCTCTCCCAGAGGCATATGCTGGATGAAAGATATGTTTGGGGGAGGGGGTGGGGCAAATATGACGGCGCAGTCTACCTTGGTCCTCATGATCTCACGCACAGCAATGTCAAACTCCTGGGAGTTGTTGAAGTCCACGGTCAGGACGTGGGGTCGGCCGATGTACTGCTCCGCATAAGGGTGCTGGGAGGACACCTTGGGGGGGGGTGGGGGGGGGGGGTGGCGGGGGTGGGGGGGGGGGGGAGGGGCGCACAGCACATGGGGCCTATAATCACACTTCCCCCAAACAGAGATCCCGCTACGTGGTGCCATATACAGATGGGGCCAGGCTGACTGGCTCACCTCTCGTGAGGTTGGTTTCCCTCTGAAGAACTCATGGTTGAGGGAGCTGTGTGGGGGGTTGAACTTTGGCTGCAGAAAAATGCACCCATTGGCTATAGCTTCCAAGGGGGCGGGGCCTTCGTAGGGGAAGCCAAATCCGATGAAGAGCTAAGAGAAGCCAGATAGAAAAATAGAGGAAATGAAGCATTTGGGATGAGGGATTGTGTGCGTTGATGGGGCCCGGGCGCCTCACCTTGGCCTTACGCAGCAGCTGCTGCAGCTCGTGCTGAGGCAGCAGGCCGTGATTCTTCACGAAGGCAGGCACCTCTGGGGGGCGCTGTGTCTCGTAGTAAACTGTACCGTGGATCTCCATGTAGCGGTGCAGGATCTGCAGGAACTTCTCTTTGCCCTGTGAGGAGCAGAGAAGGAGGAGGAGGAGGGGGGTTGGGGGGTTGTGGTGGGCAGGGCTGCTTGGCACCACCTGGTGGCAGCGTCATCATCGCGAGCACGGCACAGTCAGCGGGCCGGGACGCCCTTCGGCGCCTCGGACCCACGAACAGATTGGGCGGGAGGCTGGAGCGCTGGCACTCCTGAATACAGTCGTGAGCAGCTCTGCTTTTCAGCTTCTCGGAGATCTTTAGAGTACAAACCCAGAGTCACGTCTGGCCTCAGGGAAGTCTCAGTGCCTCCGGAGAGCAGGGTGACCCCAGATCAGCGGAAACGCTAGAGCCACCCCCCCACCCTGGCGGACTGCAGCTGAGATGTGCCAGTAGTCCCCTTTACCTCCTCTTTTCTGAATTTTAAACACATGTTCTGTTGAAAAAGCACCTGTATCTGCCAGAGAGCTGTGAGGGGAGAAATGGAAATATGGAGGAGAATGCAACACGAAATGCGCAAGAATGCACATGTGCAAAAGTGCGGGCAGCACGGGAACAACGGGCAGATCATGACCATTGAAAAGAAACGAAATCTCAGGCCAACTCGCGAGAGCTGGAGTGCCGCGCTTGTCTGTACGCGGCGTGTGGGAGCGTGGGGGTGGCGCATGCACTGCTGCCTGTGAAATCGCGGGGGGTGGGCGGCCTACGTGGAGAGAATGTGGCCCGGTATCTGGATAGGGGTGGTATTGACTGCGGCGGCCCCTTTAAGCGGCTTATCCCCACCCCATTGTGCGGCTGGCGGCTGTAATTCGAAGCTATGGGATCGATAACTTCCGCCGCGAGGATTTTCAGACCCAATTAGGAGACTATCTCCTGCGTTAAGTGCAGGAGACAGAGGGAATTAAGGCAGAGAGACGGTGCCAGGAAGAGATAGGCCAGGCCCAAGGTTCACCTGCCGTGGGCGCTTGGCTTCGCGTCGTAGCAACCAATCAGGCTTGGCCCTGCCCCCTCTGCACTAGCCAATCATGATGGAATTGCGTCAGGCGCCCTTTTGGGGCTCGTGCCTGAATCAAGCTGATTGTGTGATGGAATTGGGTGCGACCTCCTGTGTCTTCATCTCCAAACTCCCAGGGTTCCTCTGTTTCATGCGAAACAAGTCAGACAATTAAGATGGTAATAAAAAAAACCTAATTAAAAAAAGCCGGGCTGTTAGGGATGTGATGGCCAGACCACGGGGGATTTTAATGCGCGAGGATGCAGGAGGTCACGCCGCTGCCTCATCTGCTGTGACGGCTTGCGGCGGAGTAATGAGGAGAGAAGCCTCTTCGCCGCCTGGGACTCAAACCGCAGGATCCCACGGCATTGCTGGAAATGCCCCGCCCCCCCCCCCCCCCCCCCCCCCCCCCCCCCCCCCCCCGGGCGCGGGCGCGCCCCCCCCGCGGCGCGACAGGATGGGCGCCGCGCAGAGAGAAAAAAAAAAAAGAAA
>JAABNY020000095.1:10598306-10608499 GCA_015164015.2 Brevimyrus niger | reverse complement strand
CTGCCCATCACTGGCCCCACCCCCTCGTAGCAGACAGCAGATACCCCATTCCCACCAATGCAGTGCCAGACTTTTTCCCAGTCGGAACATGTTCTGCACATTTCACAGACCGTGGCCTTATTCGGCACCCTAACGTCAGCGAAAGTGGAATTTGGAATCGCGTCCAAACCTTCCACATACATGGAAAATCCAGTCCCTAAACCAATATAGCTTAGTTTAATATCGCCAGTGCGGGCAGTGAAACAACTTCCTAGCTTACTAGTGGAATAACATTCCCTCATTTTTTTTGTTATCCTGTAGAAAACGAAAGATTGATCAGCAGGCCAGATTTATTAATAGATCATAAACATGTCGCAGGTTGAATAGATAAACTGTAGCGGCGATCCAGTGGCAAAGATATGATGGGGCAAAGTTCATTGTTGAGCAGACTTGTTTACTGCGTTATCCTTAAAAGGACGGCGGGAAAACAGTGAGCAAGAATAAAGATTAAACTCACACGCAGCTGTGGAAGCCTTTAAGTAGAGAAAAATGGATACAGGCAGAGATGGGGTGCCATAGTGAAACATAGTTTTCAGTTCAGCAACTTAGAAAAAGGGGAGACAGAACAATATAAATCTAAAAATAGAATGCATATGAACCTTTACTTTACTCTCACTTTAGTCTACATAACTTTTCTGTTTCACTCTTTTTTTAAAACCGGTGGAAACGCAGGTAGGTTCTCAAAAGGCACCAAGTGAGACCCAGCCCAGCACTAGCACCAGCTCCATGTTGGTGGAAACGAGGCAATAGTGAACCGCACAGTCACATCACTTCCCATTATTTAAGATGGAGAGAAAAGACATGATCACCAGCCTTTCATTTCATCACACATTCAAATCCTAGGAAAGAGCAAACAAATATTCCTATGTTTTGCACCGGTAATTTCTTACACGCTTCTTAAAGAACCGCCTCCCATACTTGTTATGCTGCCATATTGTACTCTCTGCAGAGATGCTCAGAAAACTACCCAATCTCATACACACATGTAGCATACTTCAACCTCAAGCGGGTAAAACAGAGAATGACAGTGGTAATGGTCTCATTCTGCTCCATCTAGGGTGCCCTGGGGGAGGATTTCAGGGAACCTCGAAAAGCAACATAAGGTAGTATTGAAAGCCTTTCTCCTGCTGTGTGCTTTCCCCAGTCAGGTTCCGAGCAAGGGGGGAGTCCCCATGGTCCTCATGCCCAGCTATTTCCCATAAAATCCCCTGACATGAACTTGCAGGCTGCATTTACGGTGGGCTGATGTACAGCTATTCTCCGGCCCTTTAAGCCTCGCGACAGCTTCAGTTCCATTATTGGCTTTAGCCGCCCTCAGAGCCCCAGCCGCTGCGCATCTCTTGAAATCGGCTGCCTTTGAGATCCCGTTAATAGAGCGCTTTCTTTTCGTTTCCCCTCTGCCTGCATGTTGATGGGAGGCTGGAGTACCTTTGGCGCATGCGACCGGCAGCAAACTTTCTGACCTCCTTCAGAAGTTCATACTTTTCTACGATACTTTCGACTCTCTGAGGGCCGCAGCTTGCGGGCCGACGTTTGATTTCCAAGGTTTGAAAACTCCAGTCATTACCGGGATAATTGTTTTTGTCCTATTATGAAGTCGCGTTATTTGGAATCTAATTGACTCTCCTCGCTGACATGGAACCGTGGGTGGTGCCCGGTCTAACAATCTCTGCCACTTTCTTTCAACACCATTTTCACAGCATCTTATCCATCTATATAAAATTGATGCGCACCATTTGTTGACTGCATATTCTATCTGCTAATAGCTTATTCTAGTCAGGTCAATATACTGTAGGGCACAAGGCTGGGGAACACCCTTAGGGGCATGGAAGTCCATCACACACACACACATACACACACACACACATTATGGGCAATTTAGAGATGCCGTTACTGTACAACGGGCTGAGATATTGTTATGGCGTCTTTTTAAAATCTGCTGATTCGTGACAGTTGTGACCAGATAATTGTCTGGCGGGTAGCTTGGGTCCGGTGGCACAGTGGGGTATTGCGGGGAAGTGACTCAGCCGGAACCCACAACAGTCTGGCATTACTCCGCTCCATCACCGCCTGCTCATTCCACTGCCCGCCTCTCGGACCCGCGATCCAGCGGAACGTTCGATGCGGCAACCATGACAACCATTGGTGGCGAGCGGCAGGAGCGGCTCTGCCCCCCTTTCACGCCGCCCGCCTGGCATTTAATAAGCGGCCGCTGCCTTTTATGGAGAAGCCCGCCACGAGCCGCCGGCCAGGAGAGCGTGTCCAAAGCCATTACCCTCTCAGAGCAGATTTTTCAATCTGCACAGTGGGTTCAGGGAACGGAACCTTTGAAAGGTTCCCCACGGCCTTGGCCTAATCTGCTTTTAAAGCCTCCTCCCGGCTGGGCCCCCGCCGATTGCATGCAAATGCGGCTCCGTGGTGGAAGGGCCGTAGTGGGAAGAGAGGGATGGTGGGGGGTCACTGCTTCTGGAAGATTCCGTGAGTGCATGTGGGGAGTCAGCTGTCACCCGCCACCATCGTTCTCTGTGCGTACGCGCGGCTAAAACGAGCCACACGTGTCCCCGCTAGCGTCGGTGTTTAAAAGGACACGGAGGTACAGCCTTCCTGCCTGGGGCGGGGGGACGGGCACTAAATGAAGGGCAGCCTTTCTGCTGCCACTCCCCCGGAGGGCGAGCAGGAGGAGACACGCTGGGAACGACACAGCCTATGCTACTGCATCAAGGACAGCGGAGGGGGGGGGGAGGGGTAGTATCTGAGTGCAGAGGACTTGCAATAAATGCCCCCCCTTCACTATAGCTGCCCCACTCCTCTTTGGAATGTGGAATGGCAGCTATGCTCAAGATGGTGTGTACTATTTTGGGGCAAAAGGCCTAGTTATTGACGTAGGGACTTCTGTGTCTGCAGGGGAGCAGAGAGATAGAGTGAGAGAGAGAAGGAAGGAGGGAGCGACACTGAGGGACACAGACGGAGGATTTCAGTGCCTCGCTTGGCAGAGGGGTTATAGCTGCAGGGCCACAGTCTGTCCAAGGGGAATTATGGGAATGCAAACGTCGCCGTCTCCTCCATCTCAGATCTCTGCCAACGCAGCACCTTATCAAAGCGGCGTCTTCCCCCCGTTCCTTCTCTTCGGAGCAGTCCATTAACAGGAGCACTGACTCGTGGTTAAGGAGAACCGGCCCGCTCTCCATCCCTCTCTCCCTCTCTCCTCCTCCTGCCACTCTGCAGATGTGCTGGTAATGATCTGGCCCGCTTTGTTTCCCTGAGGTGAGGGCGATCCCCCCCTGTCAGCAAACATCGACTGAAACCGCAGTCGGATTTGGCCAAATTGAAATAAGTTTCGCCGTTTTTCTTTAGTTCGGTTCTGAAAGGGCCGTCTGGCGCTGAGGATGGATTTACCAGCTCGGCTTTGTATGTGCCACTTGTGAAGAGTCAGAAATGTCCGCCGGCGATGGTCACTTGACCTGCCTGGACAGACAAGCTGAGTCGTAACCACTTTGCTGTGGCTGTGTGCCTCTGGGCAGGGTGAGGGGGGCCTGGGGGGGGACGAGTGCTCTCTTTATGGATCCAGGCAGCAGCTTTTTAATTGGTTTATCAGCATATGTCTGCATATCTTGAGGTCACCCCCCCCCCCCTAAGTACATTCTGCTGGTCCCCACAGTGAAGCAGGGATATTAAAATGAGGTGGTTTTGTGGGGTAAACTCAGCAGAACCCTTGCAGTGGTTTAAACCAGTCAGCTAAGATCTTTTCTAGCATCATAAAGTGGGAAAGTTGAAACTTCTAAGCGGCATCGCATGCAGAAGCCCTTCTCTATTAAGTGCAAATAAAAAGCAGAATGCAAACAAAAAGAGAACCTGGTTTTTAAGCACTTCGACTTAAATAAGCACTGCACTCATTCAGCCATGAGGGCTGCACATGCACAACACACACGGGACTTCCATGTTCACACGTCGCGGTTCGATAAATACAATGCACTTAACACGCTTAACACATACAGTAAGTCCGGCCCGCGCCACACAGAACATACATCCGTCATCACGTAACGGCACCGGAGTTAACGTCCAACGCCGTGAGACGATTCAACAAATCTCCCATTCAGCTTAATTTCAAGGCTGGCTGCCCCAAAATGGTGCAATTTGGCCTTATGAGGTCTAGAACAGTGACATTGGTTTGACCGCATTAAAAACAGATACTTTTTAAAGATCGCGCGGGGAATTCGACAATGGCCGACGCCCGTGTGAGCGTGACAGGCAATTTTAGAGATGCAAATTGATAATATGCAAAATGCAATTGGATGACAGTGGAACTCAGCCTCGGTGAAACTGCAATTATAGCTCTTGTTATTTGGTTCATGACTCTCAGGTTTTGTTGATGTGTCTAAAAGCAGGAGCTTAGGGGGTTTCCAGGCTCGCTTTCTGCCTCTGTTCTCCAGCTCCGTATCTCCCCGCATCTTCAGATGCTGCTGCCACGTCCTGGGAAATGACAAATCCATAAAGACGGCGGGGGGCGGCTGACGGGTCCTCGCCGCCGCACACGGCTGCGCTTTTCCCGGCTCCCAAATCCCCGAAATCGAGCTGGAACGGTCGGTTTCGCTCGGTAACCTGGAACGGACAGGCTGAAGGCACGGGGGAGTGCGGTAATGGGCAGAGTTTCCGGGCAATCGAGCAGCAGTAAAAGCCGCGCGTGTCCGGGAACTCTGGGGAGAGCGAGTCGGGATAAAGTTCACGGGCACTGCCGTGATCCTGAGAGAGGAGAAACACGTCCACCCGCACCCCAAACTTCAGCAGGGGGGGAAAGGCGGGATCTCTCCTGCTTTGGGCCAACAGGAGCAGGCAGCGGTACGCCCCAAACCGTCTCATTCATGCTCTGTGCTCTCCATAAAACGGGTCGGTTGACCCCGACATGCGCCAGAAAGCAGCCTGAATCATCCAGAATCTGGGGATACTTGGCGGGATGCCACAGGACAACAGAAGAGTCCTGCTTAATCTGCCCAGTCTACTTATATGCATTGGCTGGGGGAGAAATCTATTCACCTGTGTCTGATAACAATCCTAGGGCTAATTTGTTCCCTGTATTACCACTTAAGGGTCTCCTGTCTGTCAACAGTGCTGGGACACTGGAGATGGGATTTGCATTTGTAATGAGATTGTCATGGGTCCAATTCTGAACCAGGAGACGGGTGTCCAGCTAACTGGTGCTTTTAATCTCTGACGTAAGCAGCTGTACAGATGGAGTGCTAAAGCTCTAAAGTTATTCTAGGTGAGAGAATATCTGCTTAACATCCAAAACAATAAACATGGTCACCACTGGTAGCTAATAGCTCTCAACAAGTGAGATGTTCCTACATCATAAAATTCCAAATGGTCCTTCTGCAAACAGGCCACTTCTCACCTCAGTTCATTAACAGCTGAAGCTTCTGAATCCAAACCAAGTGGTCCAAATTGTGTATTTTAGCTTTAGAGCAAAGGCAGATGTCTCCTGTGTGTTTTTTTCAGCTCTACTTACCTCATTAAAACGTTTTTGCTGAGAGATAGCGGAGACACCGAGTGATATATCAGCCTTGTATTTCTCAGCTTTTAATTTTTGGTTCCTCAGAGCGACTTCATCAAAGTAAGCACTGTAATTCTGGTGATTAACCGGCTTCTTCCAATCCGCCTCACTCACTGTCTTGATCTGGCTGCTGTATGGCTTCAGTGACTGACCCAGACTGCTATATACTTATGAAGCCAAAAGCAGCGTTGTTTCCTAATTGTTTACTAATAATCAGTTTATTTGAAACCTCTGGAAGTTTTGTAGCTGACATTGATGAACACGGCTCGAGGTGAGGTACCTCAATTTGAAAGATAAGGTTATGGTTGAGAATATACAGTAGCTCAACAAATAAAGCTAATTACGCTACAAAAGGTTGTGGGTTCGAATCCCAGACAGTATATAGAACTTTGCTTTGGATATAAGCATTAGATAAATTAATACATTGCAGTAAAGTATTATGCTCTGTTTCAAAATAGAGACTAACATGAAAAATAGATACTTAATTAACTGATAAATAGGGCTAAATCTCCATTGGTCTGGAAGCTCCAGTTTACACTCCACAGTATTAAGGTAGTTTTTAGGTCGATAAATAGCTGTTTGGGTGCTATGGTGGCTCAATGGGCTCAATCTCACACCTCCAGCACTGGGGGTTTGAATTCTTCCTACATTCCCTGTTAGTGTGGAGTTTGTTTGTCAACCAGGTTTCCTTCTGCCATCCAAGGACATGCAGCTCGGCTGATTAGTGTCGGTAACGTGCCCCCAGCGTATGGCGTGCGTGATTGTGGCCTGTGAGGTACTGGCACCCAGTCCAGGGTGTCCACAGCTCCGGGAGAAGCTCCAGCTTCGCCTCGCAATCCAATCCAGTATGAGCGCTTGGAAGATGGACGGCGTCCTCTTCGGGGTCTACCCAGCAGATGGACTGGCTTTTACATTTCATCCTGTGTTTCCCATTAGTACCTGGGGAGGGTGGTGATGGGGAGGCGAGCTTACAACATGTCGATTGACAGGAAACTAGCGGAAGGGATGAGGAGACTGAGAAGCATGGATAGACATGCTCAGACCTCAAAGACTAGTCTGCTTACATTTTCCTTTGATTACATATCTTCTTGTGGTCAAGATCATCAAGAGATAAAGACGACAACTTTGCCCTTGAGTGGGATTCACCTTCATGATATACAACCCAGTCGACCAAGAACAAAAAATCTATATATGGAATACTGCATAATCTGTTTCAGCCAAAAGAATCCAGTTTCATTATGACTTTCCAACTTTGTCAAACACTGAAAACTGGGTGAGAAAATGTGATTTGTACCTATTAGCACATCAAAGCATAGCCTTTGCCTGTTTGCCTGGAAAACGTCACGCTCAATCAGCTCACTGATTAATGCATAAATGTAGATATATGGGACAGAGAGGAGCTCATGCACTACGGGCATGCTCTCCTTGGCAGATCTATGCCCATGTCACACACACCTAGTCCACTCCAATTACCCGCTCCGCTATCTCTGGAAATAACCGCGACCTTCCTGCGATGGCGAGACAGACACAGGGCCAGCTGGCTGAGACTCGGGGAAATCGGCACTCTGCTGCAGATCACGTATATGCATGTCGGGAGTCACGGCGGCAGGCCATGCGGGGGTGGCGGTGGAGGTTAGGGAAGGTGACGGGCTGCTAGCAGGCACGTCGCATTACCGGGATGCAGAACGTCATTACCTGCGGCAGATAAGACCCAGTATGTTGAAAGCACCCCCTCCAGGCCACTTTGATGGCTGCTGGGAAAGGGGTAACCCTTGGTGTGTCTTTGCCTGGTCCGGCTCAAAGCCAATCATTTCACTTTAACAGACAGTCATACTCCAGAACATTTCCCTGGCTCCAAAAGACACGCTGACTATCCATTGTCCACTGCGCATGGAACAGACTGGGTACCACAGCCAGTGGAGCGGGACCCTCAGCCCTGGTCCTCAGCAGCAGCCATAAGGAAAATGAACACCACCATTATTCAGGATCAGGCCAAGGATCCGAACAGCTGGCGCAGATTTACTCTACAAAAACGGAGTTCTGTAAAGTATCACAACCAGCAAGTGGGGGGGGGGGGTTTTAACAAATGAGCTAAAGTGAGAAGGTCTCTCCACACCATTAACAACAGCAGATAAAATAAATATTTGAGTCCTGATCCGGCTTAATTATATTTGTCCAAGCAATTCTGCTTGGCTAACATGCTAAAAATAGAGCTACCTGGATCTAGCACAGAGGGGAATCACGGGAACAGAGAGGCCCAAGTTCAGCAGCAGCCAAGCCCCCAAAGAGTTTGGGAAAGGGTCCTGCTCAGGGCTGGATATTTGCTGGGAGGTTCCTTCGGAAGATTTAGCTGTTTGGGGGGATGTTTGTTATGTTTCCTAGGACCCCCTCCTACCAATTTGGGTCCCCTTTTGCCGATCGGGCAGCTGTCTCGTTTTTCCGCTTACATATAAGCCCCTCCCCCCCCGAGAATGTGGCCTAGCCAGTCAGGTAAGGAAGACAGGAGAGGGGGAAGAGGGGCTGCATTTTATGTCCTGGCAGAGCCCGTCACATGTGAACCTGCTGTGGGTGGCGCCCAGCCTATGGTGGACGTGAACTGTCTCTACGTTTGCAAACTACTGAAAAATCATTTTTTGTACCACGCAAATAGTTTTGATATAACACTTCGTTATAAATTTTACACTTCCTTGTCAGAATGTGGAAAGTCAATCATAAAAATAAGAATACAACTAGTACAAATTGCCCAGATTTAACTGGTAACTACTAACTACAGTGTAACTTAGATAGATTAGTGGTGCAATCGACAAAGACTGTGGCGCCAGTTTAAAACCACCTTAACCCCAGTGGGGAGGTGATTCAGTCCACATGGCAGGAAGTCTGACAATCAGGGCTGACTGCAGCTACAGGCGGAATCAGCCCCCAAATTAAATTGGAGGAAGTGAAATGATCATTAATTTTCCTGGCAGGGGGGCCTCTCTAAGTAAAGTTTTGCCTAGGGCTCCTGAAATGGTAGATCTGGCCCTGCTGACGGGCACTAGGGGTCTGAAGTGCATTGCATACCTTCTAAAGTTCTCCTGAGTGGGAATTAAGATGAAAGCATTCCTTTGAAACTCCTTGTAATATGTTGCTAATTTTAGTATGTTGTTTGCTGGTTGTTGTTTTTTTTAACCACTTTAGCTTGTGCTATTTAAGCAAACTGAAAAACTAGGGGGGGCAAGGGGGGGGGGGGTAATTCACATTCAGAGCATAAAACGGGATTATTGAGGGAGGTGATCAGGCCCAGTCAGCGAACCAGAGGTGTGACAGACAACGGGCTTCACAGCTCACACAACAGGGAGGCCTGAATCGTGTCAGGTTCTCGAGGAATTACACGTCTCCTGCCCGGTGCCTCGGCGAGCTGCAGGGGGCGCCGTACCAGCCGGTGGGGGCAGTCGGGTCCAGGTTGCGCAGGACGTGGCTCCCCACCCCTGGGGTTTCTAGGATTTGACAACGATAGCCTAGATGGGGACGAACTGCGCTGATGAGTCACCGTCCCATGCAGTCACAGGCTAGCAGCCATTGCCTAGCAACCTCCTCGCCTCCTCTCCCATCTCCTGGCCGGCGAATCGCGATTTTGCCGTCGGCAGGCACCCACTAATTAGCCGTCTCCGGCGGGGAAATGAGAACATCACCTACCTGAAGTGACAGCGTCTCCATGCCGCCTGACTCGAGCTCAGCTACTGCAAAACGCGCTGCTCTCCTGACAAATATCACGTCAGGGATACTGAATCTCCCTCTCACTCAGCACCCCCCCCTCCGCCCCACCAAGTTGAGCCAATTGAGGCCCTTCATGGCCACCATCCCAGCCACTGAAAGAGAGGAGGGTTTAATTTGGCCTCCAATGAAGGCCGAGATGGTCTCTGCAGTCGCTGTGGTCCTGCGGCTGGTCCTGGCACGCTGATCGATGGCCGTCCCCAAGCATCCGAAGCTGATGTCATTCATTTCACAGTGGGTATGAATATTATTCTTTGACCAAAAAGCACCCTGAGACAGCACTATAACAGCAATCCGGGCTCATCTATGCAAAAAAACTTTGTCCTCCTTTGCGAGCACAAATTGATTCCCTCACACCTTATTCATTGGTTGTATTTGATTGGGTCCCTATTGGTCAGACTGCGATGGGCGAGTCCGCAGCCTGTCATAGCCCTTGTCGGCTGTTTCGTTTTCTTATGATTTCTTGCGAGGTTGAAGCTGAATCTCCTTTCAACTCTCGTCCCTAAAAGTCCTGGTTCCTTCCTCCCCCTCCTCATGCCACATGTCCTGGTTCCTTCCTCCTCCTCCTCTTCCTCATGTCACACGTCCTGGTTCCTTCCTCTTCATCCTCATGTCATACGCCCCGGCTCCATCCTCCCCCTCCTGATGTCACACGTTCCTTCCTCTCCATGCTCACATCCCGGTTCCTGCCTCCCCATCCTCATGTCACACGTCCCGGTTCCTTCCTCCTCCTCCTCATGTCACACGTCCCAGTTCCTTCCTCCTCCTCATGTCACACGTCCCGGTTCCTTCCTCCTTCTCCTCATGTCACACGCCCCGGTTCCTTCCTCCCCATCCTCATGTCACACGTCCC
>JAABNY020000095.1:10533933-10561320 GCA_015164015.2 Brevimyrus niger | reverse complement strand
GTCATAGAGAAACAAGGACCATATACATCCTACTGAAGTTTATGGTACAGTCAAATACCAAAGGGCACATCAGATGGCCCACTTCCGCTCACCCCTCCCCCCCCCTCCGCCCCGCCCCACACTGCCCCGAGGGAGAAAATGACAAAAACCATCTTTGAAAAAATTCCACCCTCCCTCACCATCCAACTAAAACGTTCACCCACATAAAGGTACATCTACCAACTATAATACTGGTACTGAACTGGCAGGCCCCAATCCTAAACATAATCACATGATCATTACCTCCTGCTTGACTGCTCAAACCCCCCTGCAAAGATTTGACACCCTCCACCATCCCCCTTGAAACATTTTCACAACTTGAACATTGCATACGGTGCATACAGTTTATCCAGCTTCTCACTCTTTCTGTCTTAATTTAATTCCACATGTTAAGGACTATAAATTGATTATTATTATTTAAAGACCATGTGACGATGTGATGGTGGTGCAGTGGTCCGCCCCTCTGGGACCCGGGTTCATGTCTCCGCCGTCACCCATGTATGTGGAGGTTGTACCTTCTCCCCATGTCGTCCTTTCCCACAGTCCAAAAACATTCTAAAAATTGAATAGTGCATTGGTGCCCAGCCTCTGGCCCCAGCACCCACCCCCTCCCCCACAACCCTAAACAGGACCAGTGAGTATACAAATGGATGGAATACGTAACTATGGGAACCTGCATTACACAGGGAGGGCAGGGAGCTGCACGGACAGCGAGGTGCATGAACAGGGAGGTGCATGAACACAGCAGAGGTACGATTCAACCTCTAGCCATTTGAAGCAACAGCACTGAGCCACTGTGTCAAACCCAAACACCTATAATAACCGTTTTAAGGAATATTATTTCATGCCATTTTTATATTTTAAAAGCATTTTTAAATGGTCCCTAAATTGTCCACACTACTTTCTTTGTGACTCTTTGGGTAAGGAATACGTCTCTGTATCTGGGAGGCTGTCCATTCGAATCCTTTAGCTGGCAGAATAATCGTATTACTGCTGGGCCCTTGAGCCAGAGCCTTAATCTCCAAACTGACCCGGGGTGCAGAAAAAATTGCAGAGCCTGCGCTCTTATTCCAAGCTTTGCTCTCGCTGGCATCCGTATATATATGTGCGTGTTATAGAGTAGGAGAGTCATATAGGATATGCACAGATTAGATTGTGTTGTACTTGCTACCTGTACAATACCAAGAAAGGCATTTATCTGGCCATGGGAAGAAGGCAGAAGAAGAGGCAGAAGTTTAATGGGGCGTTTTTGCCGATTTCGTTTTTAAATGAATGCCTTATTGAGTCCACATTGGTTGTTTTATAAACGGGCCATTTAGGAGAAGCTTATGTCTTTAACGACTTCATTTCAGGGGCACCAGTGGAAAATAGATGACATTAACAAATTCCAATTAAAAGGCAATCTGTTACGGAGGCCAGCGCCGCATTCTCCAGCACGACCTCGCCTCCAGAGACGGACTGGGAGGGAACGGCACCCGTCTGCCGCTCCAGAAGGAAAGCGCTTCTCCGCCACTGCAGTCGGTCCTGTGATTGTGTCACTCACATTTTCCCCAGCCTTCCGTTTCTATAGGAACCTTAGAACTTAGAACCCATTTATAAACCCCCACCTAGTTACCTCGCTTGACGGCCCGGGTCTGTAGTGCCACTCGAACCAGCCACCCACAGGACAAGAGATGAAATATTCAGGCCAAAAGATCACATCTGTATAAAGAGAGAACGGCAGCGTGGCGAATATTGACGATTAAGGAGGAGGGCCCGGAACCTCTCTGCATCCGGAGCAGCGCGGAAGTCACAGGGTTTTAATCAGCTGCAGCGACACGCAGGCGCGTTCAAGACAGGCACGAGACGGGGAGGAGGACGGGGAGAGTGAAGCCGCAGTCTGGAGTATAACTGGAGTATCGCGCTTTAAAAGCACGCTTTGGGTATGGTGATGAAAGGAGACTGACAGGGTGCGTCCAGCCCACGGGGCTCAGTCCTGACGCTGCTGCCAATTTCCATGAAGCCCCAGCTGAGGGCTTTGGTCTGTTGCCTCGTCGCTCATTATCCGAGGCACACTGAGGAGATTACGTGTCATCAGGCATTTGGTGCAGGTGCAGAAGGCCGAGACTCACGCCCGTCCCGCCATGAGGTAAGTGGGATCTCGCTCAGACTGGCCCCCAGCCGTGTGCGAGTCGCTCTGCTTCCAGTCCAGGACGATCTCACTTCCCGCCACCCCCATCACATCTGCCCCTGTTATTCCATGAACGCAGGTCAAAAGTGACTCATAAAGCATGTTTTTTCTGGAACGTTTACGATGTTTATGCGTCTCCGTGCCGACAGGACTCCCGTTGCCGTGGTTAAAGAATTGAAAGATGTGTGACGGTCATCTGGGGCCATTGTCCTGCTCTCTAGGGAGCTGGAAATCGCACATTTATTGAGCTGCAGGTGCATGTTTAAAGTACATTCATTACTGCCTAGAGCCATCAGAGAGACACGGATAAGAATGGATAAATATGTGGGAGGGGGGGGGGTATGGGGGTAATTAGGACTCAGAATGAGGTTCATACTGCTTGAATGACATTAAGTCAGGCATCTGTCACGTTGGCATGTTGTAAGTCATCGGCTGTTTTGAGTATTGAGTATTTTGGTATCTAGGCTTAGTACATTGGAACACTTGCAATGCATTATGGAATTCCTGTTCAATTTCAAAAGAAAAACAATAAAAGTTTGACCGGTGGAAATGACACAGTTGTCTCCATCCTTGTGTGTAACACGCCATTGCTTGGTAGATAATAAATAAATAATAAAGTAAACAAATAATGAATGAACAATATGTTCGCTCACATACATGTGCAGATATATAAAACCAGTCTGGCAGAAAGATACAGAGGGCACTGAAAACCTCAGTTATCTGCTGATGGACCATTAGCTCAGTTCCTGCTGAAACCCTCAGATCTGGGGAAATGGAGTGAAACCTGGAAGTTACCCGCTCGCCCGGCACCTCCTTTACGCCTCGAGGTTACCCGCTCGCCCGGCTCCTCCGTTACGCCCACAATGTGATAAAAACCAGTTAGGTTGACGTTGTGGGGACCATTTTTTCCATCCCCACAAGGGGAAAGTCAATTTTATAAAAAAAAAAAAAAATTCTGTGACTAATCAAAAAACTAAATACGCGAAAAGTCTTCATTTTGTTTGGTTACTCATGGTTAAGGTTAGGGGTGGGTAGGGGTTAAGGGTGTCGTGACTGGGATTAGGATTTTTATTCCTCCCATTAACCGCCCATTAAGCCGTATTCACCAAGTCAACGTGAATCTGCTACCAAGTCAACGTGAATCTGCTACGAGCCATAGAAATGAATGGACAATGCACTTAGATAGGTACGCGTGTGTGTGTATGTGTGTGCGAGTCTGTGATGTAGCCAGAGACTGAAGGACACACACTTTTTAAAATGAATTCCCAACTTGTGCCTGCTGGGTGGGAGGCACAGGGTGGGGTGAACAGCTCTGACACGATTGGCTAGGAGCCCGTTGAATATTCATGCCTGTGCAAACAGTCAGTCAGTTCCCTCATGACACTGGAAGATGGGGTCAGGATGTCTGGGTGCAGAATGTCCTTGACCGCCGCCCTGCTGGCGACGAGCTCCGGGGCACAGTGATGTCACTCCAGATGCGCACGCTCGCTCACAGAGGACTCTCTGGCCCCGGTCACAGCTCATCCTGGCGATACTCCTCCGCTTTTATTTTTAACTTGAGTGACATAAGATGACAGTCTGGGGTCATTTCGCATGGCACCTGTCAAAAGTCAGGAACGGGGACAGGAAACTAAAAGTGATGTGAAGCTCCTCACAAATCTGCTGGGCTCACCATTAACTCACCATTAACTCACCATTAACTCACCATTAACTCCGCAATGCACGCCACAGCCAAGCCTTCTGGATCCCCGGGCCAGTCTGCCCCCTCTGCCCCGATTTAATGCGGAATCGGTGCGTAAATCTAATGCAGTTGCTTGACAAACAAACAGCACGGGAGCTTATGTCCGCAATCATTAATAAATCACAGGGACGCCTCCAACCCCAATGGGGAGCAAACAGGCCGTCGCCGAGCCCCTATTCACCTACCTCACGGCACACGTTCACACAGCAAACCGCCCATTAATCCATATTCACCAAGTCAACGTGAATCTGCTACCAAGTCAACGTGAATCTGCTACGAGCCTGAGGGTATAACGGTGATGCTTATCGATATCACATCACGGTACCACTCATGAAATTACATGCTGGAGTTTGTTTCAGAGGCAGGGCTGTAGCTACAAATTTTAGGCCCCTTGACAAAATGGTACCTGGGCCCCCTTGCCCAGTTGGCTGCATAATTTTACATATTTCGAGCTGCTGCAAAATGCAGGGCCCCCAGAATCCACCAGGGTATCCATGCACCAGCTCGGACTGTTTTCCTCTCTGTCAGTTTGTAATTAAAGGTATTGAGTGTAATCAGATCTGTATCTGTCAAATATACAATTATCCGTATTGGCAATTAATTTCGGGATGTACGGTGAGTGTGTTACCTGCACCACCAGTCAGACTTGATTACGGAATAACGAGTAACGAAGGCCCGCTCTCCGTGGCACATCGGTATTTCTATGCGGCAGCCATTAACTGGGTAAAGGAATTACACCACATTACACCAGAGGGCTTCTGCTAATTAAGATGAACAGCAAGGAGATAGGGGAGCGTTAAAAAAACCTACAGCGATACACACCGACACACCGTAAGAGTAGTGTTTGTGTGTGCATGGTGGTGCATGCAAGTGTTCACTTTTCAAAAACACTTTTGGAAAACATGGAAAAAATGAGGACAGGAAGCGCGGCCTTGAAGTAGTGCTCTGTTTAAGAAAAACTGCCATTTAAACATATATTGATTTTGTTCCTCCAGGTACTTCGAGGTATGACATTTCCAGGGGTGTGTGGCTGTGTACCTGGACGTGTGAGGGCCCTGCAACGGACTGCCATCTCATCCATGGCCACACCGAGCAGCGTGACTAGTCGCAATACCCTTTCTGCCGTTGTCATCCACCGGAACATGACACCCCCCACCACCCACTCTGGCCATGTTCATCTCAGAGTACTCATTCATGGGGAGAATAATTGCGTTACCGCATTTCATCACAAATCCAGTGGGATTCGACAAAGTCAAATCTATTAGGACCGACAACTTCTGTCACTTATCCTTTGTGCATAATTTTGCTCTCAAAGTGCCAGACAGGATGGAAAAATGAAGGAGCGTATCCACGGTAATCCATCTCTCCATGACTTTCTCCGACTTCACTTTAAACTTTAGCTTTTTTTTTTCCCGCACCCAGCGCACCACAAGGCCCATCGTTCCTAATAAAGCTGATGGTTTCTAACTTGGTGACGTTATTCTCTGGATGGATCAGAGTCACCCGCCACCCCCCACCCCAGCACGACTCCGAGTCTTTGTGTTGTACCTTCAAAGGACGAGAAAGCGCTCCACTTTCATGTTGTGAAAAATCGCTTTTTATTAGGTCATGAGAAATCACTTCATCTTAGGTCATGAAAAAATCTCATTTACACACAGTCGATACTAAAGTGACAGAGGGAAATTAATTCCTTCTTATGAGCATAAATAAGAATGCACGTGTCGCTCTGTCTGTTGGGGGGGGGGTGACAATTGCTTTTATTATGAATACTTAGATAACTGCACACCCCCACATGTACTGTGCACACATGCAGTAATATGTGTCGTAGTACATCATGAAAGAATGTGTTATTACAAAAACAAGATAATTCTCAATGTGTTTTTACAGCCACGATTTAGCAAAGACAGCCTAATCAGCAGTGAGCTCAGGGTGCTGACCCTCACAATCCCCACTGTAATTAGATGTTAAAATGGGGTAATTAGTGGTATCGCCCTCACAGGGACAGTGAGCCCCTAGGCAGAGTGAGGCAACAGCATAGAGAAACTGTCGGGCTGTCCAGCAGAACCATTCTGTCCACTTCCACGCTGTCACCACACCTCCGGGTACTCCGCCACGCGCAGCGTGACCACAGAGACCAGAGACACGCACAAAAGGAGGCCACAGTTCAAAATGGCTTCCAGATTTGGATAGCTTAAGCTACGTGCTAATGCCGAGAGAAAGAAGAATCTGCAGTTTAAGCTACGTGCTAATCGGGGAGGAAGAAGAATCTGCAGTTTAAGCTACATGCTAGTCAGAGAGACAGAAGAACCTGCAAGTTTATGCCAAACGCCAATGAAGGGGAAAAAGAAGAACCTGCAGCCTAAGCTACCTGTTACTGCAAAATGAAAAGAACAACTTGGACAGATGGCTGTATCCAAATGAGGCTGTGATTGATGACCCAGCATGATCTACTGGAGCAAAGAAAGGCAGTGACACCACAAATGGCACTCTTCATCGCCATAATTGCACCATCAGAGGGTTGCCAGCTTTGGTCAGCTAGCTCGAGTGAGATCTTCAGTATAAGACAAGTTTGCACACACATTTACATATATGTAAGAGTTTATTACCTTGCAAATAGTCTGTAGGGTTTGCAAACTACTCCAGTGCTTTTGATGTAGCTAATTTCAGGTCTATAATAGAATAATACAGATTTGCCGTAAGAGAGTCTGAAAGCATGAGAGTCACACCAGATGTGGGAGAGCTGGCAACCCTGTCACCATCATCAACATCATCACCAGGTTATAAAGTGAAACACTATGCATTATTCTCAGAAAGCAGGGGTTACCCACAGCCCCCGGAGAGGAAAATGAAACAAGATGTCTCCCCCAAGTCGCCGTTGTGTGCCTTTCTCCCATAATTGGCAGGAGAGTGGGAGATCAGATGTGACAGAGCCCTTTTCATCTCTCAACTCAGGCCACCGAGCACATATGTACACTGACAGAAAAAACAGATAAGCGACTGACCCCAGGTCAGCAGGTTACCACATCTGCTCCTCGGTCATGTCAAATATTACTCTCCCCCATCTCCCGTATATTTACTGCTGTCTGTCCTCGCCTTCCTGCTGTCTCTGCCCATCTCGGTAATTGACCCTCCAGCATCGTGTGTCAGGGAGCATCTCTCCCAAAATCTTTGGACTTCTCCATTACGCTATAGGCTAATTTATTTGCCAATCTGATTCAACCTCTGCTCTGTGACAACTGATGTCCTAGTAGAATATGGCTAATAAATAATTAACGGAGGAGGCCAGCTGGCTCCGGAGTCCACGTGACTCACTGGTCCCAAAGCCTGGAAAGCAGGAAGCCGGAGTGCGCACAGGCTCCCGATTGGCTGCAGACACTGACTTCTTCTGACGCCTTCCAATGAGAAAAGGCCACTTGTTATGTGACTGCCCTCTTTAAAGTTCCTCCAAACACTATGGGGCCACAAAGCAGCTCCGGGTGTGTCTTCCCCAGCTTGAGCTTGATGCAGTGGCCAGCGCCAGCATCATTTATATGGCAGATGTATCTGCGCCCATCTGAGTGCCCGTGGGTGTGGCTGGCTTACAGTGAGGCGGATTCAGCCGCATTGTAGGCGCACTGCTATTTTGAGGGGGCAGGAAGTGATTGTGCTTTTGACCAACAAAAACCTGGTCTAAAGTCAACGGCGCAGTGTTTCACTGTGATTTAAAGGCTGCACTATCAAGATAGGCGTACAGCATGTGTGGACTGCTCATCACACATGCAGGGATTCGCAGCAGTGTACAACCATGCAAAAGATTACAAATAAAAATGTGAAAAATCTGATATTTTAAGTAATATATATCATAATGGTTAGTCATAATATTAGAATGAGCTCATCGCAGTAATGACAAATTAAAAGCCTTGTATCTGCGGTTTCAGTAGCTGCAGTTTCAGTCGCCCATAGTTCACTGCGGTCCAGTAAGTTTTAAGAATTCGAAAAATGATTCATAAGTTTCAAACTGCACAACAAGTCAGCACAGGCTGTAAGCCAGTGAGCGCCCACAATAGGCTAAGATATTTTCTAGACAAATTTTTCTCATTACAGGTAATGGCAGGTACATGATACAATATTTTTCATTGTTCAATGTGTAACAGATGAACTTGCGCTGTGTGCTTGAGACTCTGTGCTGTAGATCGTTAAAATAGGGCCCTGTGACACTAACTACCATGAGTGCCAGTTTTCTATGCTTATCCTTTCAAGAGGCTGGTGGGCTTATCTAGTGGAACCCGAAAGCTCTCACAATCCTCCTCAAAATCAGCACTGAATTACAACTCTGAAGTCATTTTGACGCAGCCTGCAACAACTAACAAATGATAAGATCCAGGAGAGAGGGGAATGCGCCGTCGGTAACTATCGCTGCAAGATGTGCGACTAACCCAAACTGCCTGGACCTAGAAAGAGGTACTGAAATAGCACCACCTCAGACAAGGTGCTGCAGTTTAAGGAGCTGTTTGTTTCAGGAGGATAAATGACCGTTGAGGATGATGCAAAACAGAGCTTTTAATCCTGTGTCCAGGCGTAGCCATCTTGTTGACCTCAACCTTCATCTCCTTGCCCACCTGTATTCCTTTTTGAGGCTGGGACACCCTGGATATTTTGGAGACTTTCAGTTGCCTGTAGCCTTTAAGGGGGGGGGGGGTTCACAAAGTGAATAGATGTAAACAATAACACACCCCCAAATGTTTGTGTTTCCCTAATATGTTTGTTCCAGGAGGTAAATGATTTCAAGATCGATTCGCTGCTGGCTATGTGCGATCTTCATCTCGACTGCAGACGCAGCATTTTAAAAGAAGAAATGGCGATCTTGCACTGAATCATGGGAGATCCTTCTGGGTGGAGCATTTCCTTTGAGTGCTTCAATTCTGTGTTTTTGGAAACCTCTGAACTGGCACGCTGTGTCTGGGGACGCTGGCCTCGGCACAAGATCGACTGCAGCCCGTTTTTACGTATACAGATAACTCAATGGCACACTCACAAGCAGCCCCCCCCCCCACGACTGCCTCTTTGCGTCGCCTCCGCTCAGCACCTGAGCTTACCGCAGCTCTAATAAAGAAACAGGGGCACAACATTAGCCTCGGTGGGATGGAACCGACGACTTATTTATCTTTCCCGCTGAGTTTATTTTCACTTTGAATTATTAATAGCTTCGCCTCCACTGTATGGAACCTATTTATAGGGAGGCCGTAGCCAGTTTCCTGAGGAGAAGAGGAGGTGCGGGAGACCCCTCCCATAGCCAGCATTGCTGACTGGCCACCAAGGCAAGGAGAAGCGAGGGGTGTGGCTTCTCCTGCTGTCAGCCTTCTGTTATGGCTGTTATGTTATGACTGTATCTCTCTCTCTCTCTCTCTCTCTCTCCTCTTTCTCTGGGTCAGAGTAGACATGCTAATCCCCTCCCAAAGCTGCCGGATGACACAGCCCTCATTCCGCCAGACGCCTGCTTCAAACTGCTCCCATCTGGAGGACTTATGGATGAAAAGTGAAATAAAACCAATCTTGGCCTGCAGCTTCTGGCGCAGTTGCGGGGGAGCGGGGGGGGGGGGTGGAAGGGGGTGTACAGAGTACTGTAAGCCGAAACATCGCCGCTTTAGTCGATTCAACTGCATGGTTTCATTCTTCCCCAAATTGCAACCAATTATTCTGAAATTTATTTTCTCTTGCTGTTATGTTTGCCCTAGTCCCAAAAGTGTAACAAACTTTTTAACTTTTCAAAAAAGGTCTATTCCAGCAGCCATTTTTTTTGCCTGGGGAAAATATACAAGAACATGAATCAATATGCAATTTGTGGAGACATTTTCTGGAATGTTCTGAGTATTGTACACATATTCAGTGAGAGAGGGTAACGAAATATACCCAGCACTGAAGCACCTGCCTTCTCTGCAGTGAGGCTCCTGCTCAGGACTGAATGTGAGATGCACCACTACAGTTCCTAACCAGAAAGCCTTCTTGGATTGGATTGGTTAGCCGTATCTTTAGGAAAACAGAGGCCTATGTACTGTACCTTATAGTGTAAGGCAAAAGACTCCAGGACGCCATACTACTTTAGATGCTCTGATGGCCCGTGTAACGCTCCCTCCATGTACACACCAGCCGGGAGGATGACCCAGGAGTCACAGGAAGCTGTGAAATATCAGCCTGGCAGCCTCTGTGTTTTTCTGACGGCGTCTTTCTGTGAACCGGGTTTATTTATCTTCACGTACCAGCATGGTGATCCTGCGGCTCCCATTATCACCTGACTCCTCACTCACATTGCACTACTATAGCCTGTGCAAAGACCATTAAGAAGCAAAATGAAATTATGTTAATCTATGTTTGTCTCTTTTGTTCATAAAAGGACAGACTGCAACAGGGCCATAGGTCTGATTCATTTCTGCATGGCGCCGAAACTCGAGCTTCGAGCTGCTGTTTCCAGAGATACTTGCAAGGCGGGATGGCCTGAGACTTTGAACATGTACTGCAAGGCAGCCGGCCGCAGGCACCATTAATTAAACAGAAAACATGAATAACGATACACCGTCGCTGTCAAGCTGTTACTTAATTTATCTTCTTGTTTGTTGATACATTGGTTGGCAGCTTGACGGTCCTGTTTCAAAGCCCCTTACCTTCGATGGCAGATGAACACAGCGGACACAGCGGACACAGGTGTGAGGGCAACTGGCTGCTCTTCTCCTGCCGCTGGCTGTTCACTTTTTACCTCCGAAACTAATTGTTCCAATTAAGCTGCTTCGCAAAAGAGGGCAACATCAGATGATCCATGAAGTTCCCCAGGCGTCACGGGGAAATTAGCACCTCGTCGGGGAAGGATGAAGTGCATGAATACGGAGCACCAGTGAGGTTCATCCAAAAAGGCTGATGAGTGTTGAGGGAGGTTGTCAGCACGCCTCTAGCATGGGCGCAGCTCAACGGCACACGGACACATCAGCGACCTATTATTTTTTTCCCCAGCAGCTTCTAACAGTGGCCTTTCGAATGCCATGGCAACACCCCCAAAAACAAAAATGTGCTCTCCTCTCTGCCTTGTCTCCAAGCACTTTGCCCGCACCTAGGAAAACTTCCCCTCTGCCACTTCAAGGGATCCACCGCTAATTTTCCATCGCTTTGGTGTCAGCTGTCACCCACGCCTCTTGGGCTTTCTGTCTTTTTTCAGGACATAAAGAATTCAGCAGGAATTAAAAACCAAAAAGAACAAGCCAAGCTCACAGAGACAGTTCCTGAGTCACTCCCGCAACCCTTCGAAGGAGACTTCCCGCCTTTTTCCACATGTAAGCTTTTCATGACTCCTACTGTCCTATCACAGCATTCCTATCACGTTTGTTCTGTAACAGCTAGAGGATGCACATATGAAAAATGGCTCCGAATCTATTAACAAGGAGACCTTGCTCTCCCACGCGGGGAGCAGCCATATCCGAAGCTCTCCTGTACCACTAAGGGGGGGGGGGGGGGGACCTTGTCCCTTTGCATCTCCCTCCCCCCAGCTGCTGAAACTCTGCCAGGACCCCTACATCAGCAGATGTAACACCTAACATCTTGTGGTTTGTTTCCTTTCCATGGCTTTTTCTCTAGTCAAAGAAATGAATTCTCTCGAAACTCATTAATTATTACTCTTGCTCTCCGACAAAAGGCAGGCAGTTTCTCCAGCAGTCACTGCTGCGGTAAATGTATTCAACAATGACACCCAAAAAAAGTGGCGGAGGCTTAATTCTGTCTACAGTCATGCATGCTACAGGTACACATTCCCTCTCCAGCTGCTTGACAAATGGAGTTTCTATAGCAGAGGAACCCAAAAAGGAGCCTCTGAGACTAATCAGAGTGCTGCTGTCTGAGAACTTATCTCAGGGTCGCCAAGGCATGGGGTTTCCCTCCCAATCTTCCAGGGCTTCACAGCACCATCAGGATTTAAAATCTGCAGATGTTACTAATGGAGTCTGCCGGAGGTGTAAACGGCTTACCCTGGAAGTGAGAAGTAAGTGACTGGCACACACAAAGCACTGCGTGCAACCCTGCTATGCAGCCCAGCCTCACTGTGCGGCTCAACCCCACCAATGCGATGCAAACCCAACAATGCAACGTAACCCTGCTATGCGGCCCGACACTGGTATGCGGTTCAAACCCACCAATGCGATGCAAACCCAACAATGCGACATAACCCCACTTCGCAGCCCAACCCTATTTTGCAGCGCAACCCCACCAATGCGACACAAACCCAAGAATGCAACACAACCCTGCTACGTGGCCCAACCACTTTATGCGGTGCAGCTCCACCAAGGCAGCGGAGCCCTACTATCTGCTGCAACCCATGTTCTTGTGCGATGCTTATATCGCCGGAAACGCATCCATGTTCCCGGAGCCATGCTCGTGTGATTGCATTTCTTTGCACCGCTTTCTGTTCATTAAGGCTCAGAGGAACAGAACATCCATGACTTCGGGATTTGAAGCCACGGGTGGAAGACTTTTTATCTCCCGCAAAAAATATTTATTATGTTTTGCTATATTTTGCTTTATTGCACAAAAATGTGAGCCGTACCTGAACTGAAATGGGCTTTTGCTCAGGCTGCATCTGGTGGGAAGAGGATAATGATCACAATACAGCCTTTGTTCACTAAGAAGGTGTGTTCTGCATGAAACAAACGATGCCTCCAGCTGTCACAACAAGCCATCGCTAGACGACTGGAGGAGAATGTCATACATATTTAAAACACACCGAAAGGCTCCGAACCCTTCTAATGAGGCAGACACAATATTAGCTTCTGTTTCAATCACCTAATTACAGCACTTAATTTCTTAATAGGTAATTACACAGGCCAACACTGCTGTCTGACTTTAGCTTGCTGTACCACACAGAAAAGGCCACGGGGGGAAATTTCCAACAAATATCCATCAGCTCTCAGTCCAGTGACCTGCTGATAAGGTTACAGGAATTCTACTCTGTTGACTAAACGATAAGTTTGAAAAGTCCTCTTAAAGTTTCCCTGGCCATTAAAGGATCGTTGATACGAACAATGACACCACAAATTAGCAAAACACTTTTCATGAGGACATCTATGCAAATGGCAGGATGATGCCGGTGTTCTGACGAGTTTAGCTACTTTGTCCAGTAAGGCTACTGTAGTCCTAATTGATAGCCTTAACCCTAACCCTAAACCAAACCCTAAACCCAACCCAAAAAAGCCCATAAACCCTAACCCTAACTCTAACCCCTAAAACCTAACCCTAATCCGAAAACAGTGGAACTGCACATGTGCAGAAAGGTTTGATAGCACGTCTCGATAGGTAGCTTTGGTCGATAGAACTCTGGCATCAGGATGGTATGACATGGTGACGGAAGAGGAAACATCTACAATGACATCACCAAATAAGGACCAGGTGGCTTCGGAGGATACAACCCCTAAATGGGCATACCCCAAATATCACACACATTTCTGGAAAACAATTAACCTAAAAACAATCCATCCACCCATTCACATATGTTATTAGGGTGAAGCTGGAATCTGTCATGGGAAGTATAGGGTACAGGTCAGGGTACAAGTCAGGGTACACATATACAAATGTCTATAAGACAATGGGGGGAAACCAAGATACCCACAGGAAACATGCGTGAACGGACGAAGACGCACAGCTATTGTGAAGGGGCTACACCCCAGAAGGTGATATAACAACCATCCACACTTTACATGTGATATTACAAACATCCACAATTTAATGCAAAACTAATTCAGTTACTTCATTCGCAATCTTTGCCTAATAGCATGCTGCCATGATGCAGATCTCAATGTGTACAGTATGTATGATGAAGCTGCCTGACAAATTCCACTCCAAAAATCTACTGTAGCCAGCCAGATTATAGACAATGCCAGCCATCAGTGAAATAAGCATCAGGTACATCAGGTTAGCTAAATGTACGGTAAAATTACTTCCAATGTATTAGAATGCACAAGATCCATAATCCCCTGCCATCTATAGGAGTTAGACACACCACAGTACACTGCTATAGATCTGTTCTGCATATCCCTACAAAACATTACCGAGGCATACTACATATTACTACAATTTATTGTCCTTATTTTTTTGAGAAAGCAGATCAGACAATCTCTGGAGCAATTCAGGGTTAGGGGCCTTGCTCAACGGAGCTCAAAAGTCAAATCACTCCATTGATCAAGGGATTTAAACCGACGACCTTCTGATCACAAGCACAGCATACTAATCCACCAAGCCATACGCCACTCCAATTACCGCTACATGTTTGCCTTTAAGAAAAATTGTAATATTTCTTCTGCCAACTGCATTTCTAATGCAATGTTGAGAGAAGATTGGGTTGAGGAAGCAGCAGGCTTAGTGCAGAGATCATAATCCAAAAACACGGGCAAGGTCAACACAAAAAAGCCAAATCCACCTGGTAATCCTGGAAACCAGAGTCAACACACAGGCATGAAATCGCAGCTTTGGCAAGAGAAGCACGGGGAGAATGGCCAGATCCAAAAAGCAGGAAAACCTAAAGATCAGGCAGAAGTCATGCATGAAAATGAGGCAGCCATGGAACTAATGGGCAGGAAGGTAACAACACACAATGCCACACAGAGAAGTGTCCCAAAGCACAACCAGATAAATGGGTGAATGAGTCACGGGTAGTAATGTCCCAGACAGGTAGAGCATAGCCAAACTGGACGTGACTGGACGTGACCCCCCCTGCATGTGCAGCTCAGGGAGCACCTAGAAGGGGGGGGTGTCTTGGTGGGGGGGGGGGGAGCAGAATAATCTGGGTGAAGGCAGTAAAGATCTTTGATAAGTGGCAGATCCAAGATATCATAAGCAAGTACCCATAACTGCTACTCAGAACCATAGCCCTTCCTGTCCACCAGGTACCCCACACAGTACAACAGTCCAACAGGGCATGGGGGCAAAGGAGGGTTCATAGAATTGACAGGCACCTATATACCTGGGAACTCCAAGTGGAAGCCCAAACGTTGTCCAGGGGGGATCCAGGGGATGGGGAGGCAGTGGTGGCCAGTGAGTCACTTCTGTGTCCCCTTAGCCCTCTGGAGCTGGACAGGAGCCTTTTCTCATACTTATCAGGTTTCAAGATCTATTGTCACATGTATTCTGCTTCGTATGTGAAGGGTTCAAAGGTAGGACATCAGGGGGTAGGACAAACTACGGTGCAATACAGGACAAGACAATGCAGGATAGGACAATGCCGGACAAGATAATGCAGGACAGGACAATGCAGGACAAACAGTGCAATTTAGGAATGAGCAAAAAAAGTAGTTATAAGAGTTATAAACATGTGCAATGGGATTTCAGTATAAACTGGTAAAAGATCATGGTGCAGAAAAATAAACAAATGTGGAGTATTCCATTCATCCATCTATCCATCCATTTCTGAAATAACTTGTCCTATTCAGGAAATGGGATACTAACACTGACCAAATAAGGCGATGAGGAGACAGATGCAGGTTAGCGGAGTAGTGGTCTGATGGCATGCTGAAAGGTGAATTATCCATTATCCAGCTGATATAAACCACACCTCAATTCTGGGATGCCGCTAACCTCCAACTTCCATGTGAAGAGACGGGACTCGTAACCTAGGAAACACTGAAAAGGTATTAAATGTGATGAAGAGCGAAAAGAGAGTTCTGTGCATACTTGGCCCAAAAGAGATACCGGCTGCTATCCATCTAGTTAAGTGTCCAATCTCCAGGTGCAACTTCTCAGCCTGGCCATTAGTTTGAAGATGATATCCGAGGACAGACTAATGTTAATACCCAAGCATGCAGAGAATGCTTCCTGTACTCAAGATGTAAATTCAGGTCCTCTCTCCAATACAGTACCTCCGGGAAACCTAAATAATGGAAACACTTCATTAAAACAGGCATTTTGACAGTTCCATAGCATTAGGAAAATGCTACTGTCAGAACCAGGGAAGAGATATTTGCTGACTGACTCATCTTGGGCCTGGAGATTGTCCGTCCGATCCACTGATGTACAGAGGTGGAGGGATCTCTTTGAAGGAGACACAGAGTTCATACTGTGTAGGAGCCTACTGGGAATTCCTTCAACACAGCACTGCTATGAGTCATTAAATGGTTTAATGACATGAAATTATCTCTTACATACAGGTACTTACACATTTGAAATACACTTCTGAATTGTTAAATATGTCCCTAGATTTAAAATAATCTGAAAAAATGATAACTGTAAATGAAGTTATTAAGCTTGTTTAATTATAAATACATTGACTATTCATGTTAAATATTTCTGGGATGATGCTTTTTTGGGGTAGTTCTGTTGTGAAGGGATTTTCTGTAAAACTTACTGAATTGAATTTGATTTGAATTAAATTGTGACACATGTCATCAGGATCCATAACTTTAAAGGTGGGAATTTTTTGGAACCCTTCCTGTAGATTCATCTCCCAAATCAAAAAGTCTCGCTTGTCCTATGCGGTACAAAAAGTGAGGAATGGAGAATGAATTACATGTACTTAATCAAAATTATTGATAAACTTGATTTTTACCACCTCTAACCCATTTTATGGGTATAAATTCCTCCTATTCCCCACCTTCTACCTTCTGTACTCTTAGAGAAACATCTTGATACTAAGGTGTCCTTTTGTGTCCTTTTGGCCGCAAAACAAATACCACACAAGAGCTGGAAGGTGAAGAACACCGTCTGCACCTCCTTCCTCAGTGTGAGAGGCCCTGCAATCTGAACGTTCCTGGAGGTTTCTCCTCGAGGGCATCATGTCGTTGAGGGACTAGGAAACGTCAAGCGAAAGCTCATTTCACCGCCTGACAGGGATCCTTTCAGACCATGGATTATTCTGTCAAAATGGCACTTGGGACTGAGTTGCAGCATAATGACAAAACAGAGCTCATTTATTTACCCTGATTTTAATCTGATCACTACAGTCACTGCCCTTGAACCACCTTCATGTGAGTGACTACTTTTTAGTTCATTAAAAAAAAAAAGAATCAAATACTTAGCCCAAGAAGCAATGTATCTGCAAGTAATGAATGTGGAGAATAGGCTTGGTTTCCTATTGGCTTTGTGAGATTGCAAATATCAAATGTCTGGTGCAGTTAATAGAAATCACATTGCAGCATGACTTAGAGACGGAGCACCGGCACCGGAATTCAAAGACTCCAGGAGCAGGAGATGAGAGCAAATCAGAAAGTCAAACCGAAATATTTCTTATCCTTCCCCTCATCAAGCAAGAGAGCCTCCATGTTGGTCACCAGCTGGTGCAGACTCGACCTGCCTTCCAACAAGCTCCACTCAGAGCTGGACAGTTTTGCTGCTTTGAAGCTGTTTAGCTCTCAAACTGCCATCCATGGATTGCTGGCTGGTGGGACCAGAAACTGGGAGGCAAGCAAAATTGTTACCCTGTAACTGTCCATGCATGGGAGTCTGTGCCTGGGAGTCCATGCCTGGGAGTCTGTGCCTCGGAGTTTCATCAACAAGGGATGGAAATAACTGCAAACTTATGGTGCAGCCCCACCCTTCCAGGCTACATCTCTGCCCACGCATCTGGCGGAGGGGCCCCAGGTGGGGGTCACCTGCCCCATAGACGGCCCACAGTAAGATCATACCTATGGAGTCCCCTTCAGCTCTGACTCTGAGCATCTTGGTGTTTCTCCCACCAGATCCTGACCATGAGTCCCGAGTCCAAACACAGATGTCTGCCTCACTGACACCAGGCATCATGTTTTAGGTAAGACAATGGCACCTTAAATTAAATCGTTTAATTTTTCAAGATAGAACATTAACTTTAAAGCATAGCCAGGTTTTATTTATGCATCATTTATGCATTTAATAAATAAATAGGCTCCCCTTGACCCTGTACTGGTAAGCAGTTATGGAAAATGTATGGGTAGATTTTTAGGCATTTATAACATATATCAGTTTCTACATGATTAATGAGCAAATTTTTTCAGTAATAAATCAATTAACCGTCAACTAATTTACATACAAAACTCAATTTTGTTGACCCATAAATCATTTGTGGAAAAGCATTTTTACGCATAAAATATTTCACTATCTTGGTCCTGATAGCATTGCATGGTCATCGCTGTTGCACTGCATTTTATATTATCTCAGAATAATCAATGAAATTTGGCATTGAATGTGAAGTCTGTCACACAAAAGTTGTGCCCCAGCAGATGCCAGCTGCAACCACTGGCAGTAACCCGTACAAACACGCCTGTTTCCTGGCAACTAGCGTGCTGCAGCCCCCACTGGTCAGCACTGATATCGCAAGCCCATTATTAAGAAGCCCACACAATTACCACTGACTGCTTAAGCATTAAAGAAAGCCTGTGAAAAAGCTTGCTTCTTCTCATTATTCCTCTTTATTGTTGTAACCGTTTACTTGACCAGATGAACGCTTATGGCCAAAATGATTCCTCTCAACATTGTTAATAAAACAATCTCCCTCCATCTGTCTTTCAAACACTTAACCCGTGCAACATCTCATACAGTACTGTAGGTCTGGAGCCCATCCCAGGCAGGATAAGGTCCAAGGCATTCAGATGCAAAACTTTAATATTGTGATACAAAAGAAACATTTCTAAAAAAAGTGAGCAAGTTAACAACAATGAATGAGTTAAAATGAGGAAAGATTGCTACTGTAATTTATTCATGAATAACAGCAAAGCCAGGAGGACTGTATTCTGATCTAAGTGACCAAAGGGAGTATTATTTCCTCTATAGCAGCATGAAATGAACATTACTGAAGATTTATTCATGCTTTTCGAGGAAAGCTGTTACAGCAGCACGGAGACAAATCAAAGGTGGGGGCCAGGGGCGGGGCAACCTTCAGGCTCCGGGGTCCGTGCCCAGCAATCAAGGGCTGGGTGGCATCCAAGTACACAATCATTAAACTTACCCTGGTATCATTACTCACTTAACAGAAACACTAATTTGTGTCTAATTCTCATTTCATTGCATGCTGCTTGCGTTGATTATTAAGCTTAATTCCTATACAAACCACTGGAAAACTCTTGTTTTAGGTTTTCTGAAATATTTTGTGGTCCTTCTTTGAAAAGCGGCAAATATTCAATGTCCAAACGTAATTTATAATTTAGTAACACAATTATAAGGATATAGATGCCTAAAATAACCATGGTAATAGTGAAAGAGGCTAGAACAAAAGCGTTCTACACGTAGACCGTACACTAGTAGACTACCCATAAAAGTGGGCATCTGTTTATGGCAGAAGCTTTTACAGTGATTTACTCTATCGATCAAGTATACGAGGCAAAGAGCACTTCATTAATACACCGGCTATTTACGGGGACCCGACAGAGACCCCACCTCAAACTCCATTTCCCATATTACACCAGGGTATCGACAGCCTAACCCCGATGCCAGAAAGGAGCCCCTTAGGAGCCCAGAAACCCTCTGCCCTTTACATGAGCATTTGAGCACAATAAAATGAGTTGAGATGTTATTTCAAACCTGAAATCCATGATGGCCTTTCCTCTAATCTTCAGGCGGGAGACCCTTAGAGCGCGGAGACAGCTAAACCCCGACCGCACGGGAGCCGGCCGACATCTGGCTGGGTATTAAAGGCTGCGGATATGCCTCGGCTGACGCAGAGTCCTGCCGCTTCGCGGGAAAGCAAGACACGAAGCAAACTGCCAGGAGACCACAGCGCTCCAGGGAGTTTCTCTGACCATGGAGGTCCTGCAGGATGCCCTCCGCTCATCCCCTGTGAGGGTGTGGTTAGGCTCACTTTAAGGGAAACCCCACCTGTGATGTATTAACCTTTAACGTCGGGGCTCCCAGGTCATTTAACAAGAAAGACGAAGCGCAAAGAGTGAGCTAATGACCCACAGAGACTAAATAAGATACAAGACAGAGGGGTGTGATTAAAACTAATAAAGCCATGTTGCCTTACTTGGTATTGGCTCTGATTTCCTTCTTCCCAGCGTGAGAGAGACAGCCATTTCTCTGCTCAGTGCAAACACACTCCTCTCTGAGAATGGCTCAGCCTCCTCCACTCTGTGGCGTGATAACAATGCGCGCGATACACTCTCAGTTACACGACGCTCCTTAATGTGTCCTCCAAGCAATTATCTGCCTTTCCCCCGAAGGAAATGAACTTGAACAAATGGCATCGCCGTAGTAATGGCCAGCAGGGGGCAGATGCCGCCTTTCAAAACAAGACCTGCAATGGTTTTTAGTGCCTTAACTCCCCCGCCCCCCCCTCAGCGACTGGCGAGAAGATGGCAAACACTTTAACGAAAGTTTATTACCCTTTCCAAGCAAAGTCTGGTCCTAAAGTCTTTTACAGCAGTATAAAAATAGGCAGAAAGATGTTTGCTATTGCAATCTTATATTAAACTAAGTGGAAACCATACATTCATTCAATCACTCATTCATTTTCCATACCCACGTATAATATGCAAGGTTGCGGGGGGTTGCCTATCCTGAAAGCTAAGCGTTCAAGGCAGGGAACAACCCAGGACGGGGCGCCAAGTGGATTCAATATTCAGTGCAATTTAAGTGTGGCGTGCGGCAGAAAAGCAACCATGAGCTAAGGGGTACAAACCGCGCTCCCTGTTTACCGTGGTGTCCATGATGTGCGTGTGGTTAAGTCCTGCAGGGGCTGTGCAGGCAAAAGGACGCTAATGAGAACCTCCTTGTTAAACGAAAAATTGGACGCCGGAGTCAGCAGATGGGGCTGGAAGTCCCCCTCTTGTTCCACTTCTTGCAGTCGCTCCATTAAATCCCTGCTCCTTGCCAATGTATCACACACACACACACACGCACACACACACACACACGCAAAGTGTTTACCCTGCAGGATAGTTCCGGAATGGGCACTGAGCTCTGCTTAATGAGCTCGGCCTAGATGGCATCCCAAAAAAACAGTGCATGAGTGGTTAATTAATCACACATCTCCAAACCCTCCCCGCAAAAGCCCCCATCACCCCCACACACACACACTACAGCCAGGCAGGCAGCTCTGTCAAAGGGCTACCCACGGTTTGGTAAAGTTTAGTCTGCAGTTAGAGGACTGAGCATTCCGTTTCGAGGCAGACAACAATGCAAACCGCTGTTTTCGAGAGAAGCCGAGCCTGTGCCACACAGAGAACGAGATGAGGCACGCTGGCCCCTCCCTGAGACAGGCATGGCCATGAGACTGATGCGGTAATGAGATTTTTTTTTCCTGGGAGAAGCTGAACAGGCGCATAGCCCCTGTACCCTGGACGCAAGGTGCTGACGCAGACGTGTGTCTAACGACAGCTAATACCCAACACCAGGTACGTGGCACTAACACTCATACACAAACGTGTCGCCCTAACGAGCCCAGTCAGTCCAATATGCAGCTGGGGTTTAGCGTCTTGCTCTCACACCACGTAAGCAGGGTGCCTTGGTGGCTGCTGCTCTCGCATTCCACCTCCAAATTGTGGGTTCAGCTCCCGTCCGCGGCTCAACATCTGTATAATTTTCACAGCCCCCCCAGGTTTAGGTGAGTACCCCTTTTGGACTGTCTGGCAGCCCCCAGCCCCAAGCCCAGAGGAGTTTCAAGCTACAGAAAGATCAGAAGCTTAGACATCAGATTTATTTTACCGTCGTCACCCCCACCACCCCCTTCTTCGGATTGACAACTTTTACTGTCACCATGGTCGATATAATCTTGCATCGAGTGCATTTCTTTGTAGAAGTAGCTCTCGCTGTAAATTAGGTAGGAGACCCCCGCTCTAGGCTCACCGTGGTCTTGCACTGGATTTTGTTTTGTAAGATGGGGGAGAGGATCTTTGGAGTATTACACCATTACTAAAATGTAAATCAAGGACACGCCCTGTGCTTTAAGAAGCCTCTGCATGTGCCACTAAAAATGCATGATGTCAACGACGCAGAAACACGAACCACTATATCAGGCTTTCCTGGCTCCTGAACTCTGTCTCACTGCAGGTCAGAATCACGTCGTATCTGTCATCAGATGTGCCTGGATGACACAACCAACCCATCCCACACACACACACACACACACACACTCTCGCTCCCTGACACAGTGACTCTGTCGCTACCTTCGGTCCTGATGGTGAAGGGAGAGTCGCCTGGCCTCCTGGACGAGAACTGACCTCCCAGGGACGTCATTAGAAAGCACAGGCTGAAGAAGCCGATTCCGACCACGAAAATCCTGGAGGGAGGAGGCGGTGTGGGATTGGTGGGTGAAGAAAGGGGGGGAAGACAAGAGGAGGGGAAAGGAAGAAAAGACAGAGTCTCAGAAAAGGCAGAAACAACGAGGAAGAAAAAGCCAGCCCTTACTCGCAGAAATATTAGCCGATTATTTCCTCTTTATTTTAATTATCTCAAACCTACACATTAAATCGTATTGGGCAGTTATTTATAATGAACTAGTCTTGGAGCTGATTGGCTAGGACTGATCCGATTTCTTATGCTGCACTGGCCTTAGAAACTCCCTTGAGCTCTGCACAACAAACACTTTATCTCTGTCCCACACCCCAAGTTTGTTTTTGCTGATAGCAAACTTCAGATTTACCTCATGGGCTCAGCTTGTGTGTTATCTATTTGTGTAAAGTTAAAAGGAGCAATTGACCTGTTGGGAAACCCGGATATTTCGGCATTCCCTAGTGCATCGTCTCTGATGATTCTACACAGGCAAGTACATCAGCATGATGAATGCTGCGGGACAGCTAGCGTGTGCCCGGAACTCTCTCTGCTTCATGCGTGTCACGCGTTTCGCTGCGGGAACGCCGAGAGGCATCCCTCGCACGTCTCATCACACGGTACCGGTTTGTTTATTGCGCCACAAGCCGCCGTCCGCGCTTCCATGCTCACGACGCGAAGCGAAGCAGCGGAGCCCACAATGAGGCAGAAAATAGGCTGAATAATTCATGCGTCTCTGGCCTGGAATGTGTGCCGCCGTTGCTTCCTGCGCCATTATACTCCATGCAGATCTGACGATCCCCAGCAACTCCAACTCCTTCCCATGGGTGGGATGCAGATCTTCAGAGGAGGCCTAATTACAGGCTTCTGATCACATTACAGTGCAACAAAACTAAAGATCAGCAGCAGTAGGAATGACCGAGCATAAAATCACATCGTTTAAAAAAGAAACATCAGCTGATTCTTGAAGACTGTGATTCTAAACAGACGCATCTGCACTCTATAAAAAGAGCAGGCTAATTGGTAAATTAATTCTAGCTTTTTTTTTTTTTAAAGTCACCTTGATAAATAGCCGAATGAAAAAACATCATCATCAGCATTAACTGCCGCAAAGTGGGAGCTGTCAGGCTCACAACGCACGCATCTGTAACACGTGTGAGCGTTCCGAGTAAAATATACAGGCCGTGAGGGGAGACCTCGGTGTCTTCAAACGAGGGTGTAATTTACGAGCCCCTCTTGACCAGCCGTTCGCAGACATAACCTGCGAAAATGGCCAGCGTGTCAACAGCAGCCACCTCGGCGGGACGAGGGACGAGTGATGCCTGCGTGGAGGGGCAATGACACGTGAAGAACGGAGAGGGAGAGAGGAAAAGCGAGAGAGGGGCACTGGCTACGGTGTAGACAGGACAGCGAGGCGAGACCAGATGTTCCCACAGATCCATGCATCCAGCCCCCCCCCCCCATGCTGCCAGGACCCATTAAAGAGGACTTCAAAGGTGAAGCCATCGCATCGCATCGGCGAGCCGCTGGTCAGTGTGGATACACAACTCACAGACCGCACATCCTTCCCCGGCCTTCCCCACAAACAGAACCCAACGATAGGCCAGGTGGCTGCGTCACCCTGCCCGGTCCGGTCCGGACAGCACGATAACCTGCAGGTTCCAGGCTGCAGCGAGCCAGGGAGGTACAGGAAGGTCTTCCCGATTCCCGCCAGCAGAGTCGCTGTAAGTTTGCTAATCTGCCAGACGGCTGGCAGCTGCAGTTCTTGCATGGCAGCTAGGAGTATCACGTCATTAGAATTATCACAAACAAGGGGAAGCCATTGGACCCGTGGATATTTAACGACTCAGTGAACCCCACTGCCTATACTCATCTAATTAATTCTAGTTGATTCTTTGCCAGCTCCAGTTCATTCCACTCTGCTTCCGTGTGGCACTTTTTACGGTTTATTCCCCTTTTTTGTGTGTTTTGTCCATTATCTCTATCTACCACGGGGACGAATGATTTTGCAGCAGGTTTTCCTTCGAAAAAAGCAAAAATTATACACAGGACATGCCATCCTCCTCTGAGTCTGTGATTACAGCTCCACCAGGATGCTTTGGGACTGATTTGTGGAGCTGGGTTCTCCCCTTTATTAATCCTGGTGTGGAACATTTGCCCAAGGACATAGCCTAGAAATGCTGTTTAAAAAACATGTTGTCACAAATCCGGAGAATTAATCGTGGCTTGTCGCACGCTGCCAAAAACTTGTAATCGCAAATGACTTTGGGGCCGCATTGGGGAAAAAAGAAATGGCCAATGATGTCGATGCAGAGGCGGCCGGATCTGTACCACAGAGAGCGACACTGCGATGGGGCGCTTTGCCCCTCGATACACCTGATCGCCCAAACCAGATCCATGGTCTGTTTTAAGCCTCCCGGCGATTTACAAAGCTGGAGTAGCTGCCTGCACCGTGATGGCTACCCATCCCGTCTCTAATTAAAAGGCTTGAAGGAGATGCTTCGGTTCTGTAATTGGATCAGAGTGAGAGAACTGGTGCATTCTAATTGGTTTATAAAATATGCACAGTTATCAGATTTCGCTCCAGGCTGACTGCAGAAGCACCAGAGTTCCTTGACAGTGAATTCTTCAACAGCCTGTGTCTATTTACAGCAGGTGTCAGGCATGTAACCCAACAGCCATTGGTTTCTTCCACCTCAGTGACTGGTTTCTGTGAAGCCTTGGCACTTCTGAAAGGCATTTGATAGAAACGGAATCATTTACATCAAGAGGATATTAGGTCTTATCGCGAGGACTCACTGGTACTGAAGCGGCCGTTTGACTGATCCGCTTCAGCGCATTTGTCGTTTTCAGCAGCAACACACGCCAGGCTCTTGTGGCACGTTTTTACACGGAAAAAGATTTGAATGATGGGTGCTGTGCTTGTGTTTGATGGCGGAGGAGTGATCCGTCACCGAGGCACTGCTGTAAATCCAGCTGTGAGCCGGTGTCGGAGGAATCAGTTCTTTTCACAGCTGAAGAAACTTTGCACTCATCGGAGTGTGAGCACGTGTGGCTGAACAGGCGTCTTTATTCACAGATTCAGTCCGGAGGTCGTGCTAACGTTCAGAAAGCGAAACCACACTCTACGCCGTTAAGGAAAAAGGGAAGGAAAAATAAAGTTTGAACTGATGGATATCGCCAACCATTCATTTAACCCGTTTTGGATTAAAAAGAGAAATAACTACTGTTTAATGCATACTAATGAGTTGCAGATTGCTATAAACATGTAAATGCATCAATAAACTTCTCCAGAGAAAGATATAAACAATGAGTTGTAAAGGGAAATATATTAAACTTGACACTTACTAATGTCGATAATCCGTTCACGTCAAACGCGACAATAATTATGTTTGTTTTGTTTTGTGTAGAAACAATCGTTATTAATTTAGCATTAAATGCGAAAAATGTCAATATTCGATAGACAAAAGCCTACATAAAAATTGAACCTTTACGTTTGCAAGGAGAATGTCCCCGTTGATACTTCCGAGTTATTAATTGCAATACAATCAATACTTGCAGCTGGGTTTTGTGCATTTTATGTACTGTAGGCTACCTCGTAGACTAAGTGTTTGGTTTATTTTCCGACTTTATCAAAACCAAATTAGTCCACAGTCCTTTAGTACACATTCCCGATCACTTATATTCATACAACATGTGAGGCAAAATTTTAAATTATTTATATAACCTACATCCAGCTAAGTGCTTCTGTTGTGAGATTTCCTTCCCAAGAATGCGATCGCTTAATTAATGAGGCGCGTTATATGAAATAATTTGTTTACTTTTCAGGATCATAATTACCAAAGGCTGGTACTTTCTTTAATCCCTAAAGTTGTGATGTTCCCTGTCGTGTTATATATACCGAGGCTCCGCATCTCAGTGAGGTCCACGAGCCGGGATCCTACCTGTCACCGCGCGCACAGCACAGCCACCCCGGACACATTAAGCTGTCGGAGTTATTGCAGGAGTTTATCACCAAACTATGACCACTATGAAGTGAATGTCGCTTTCAATACTGACATCAATATTTTTCTTGCAATGCGTAGTTATGGAATTAATGCAAGACTTAAATAAGGAAAATGTAACATTCGCTAATAACGAAACCAATCTTAAAGCAGGCTTTGTGCAGAGAAGAAGGTAGCAGAAAATGAACGATTGAGGTATCAAAAACATATATTTTCCGTCTAATATGTGAACTGGCACAGTGCACATGGACTATAATTCAACCCGACCTCATGTTAACGTTCCTTTGCTATTTGCACTTGCTAAAGTTACTTAGCACAAACGACAGCATCTATGAAATGTTGGGAAAGCATTTACAAAATGGTACGTTGCACTCACCTGAACGGTTTGAACGTCACAAGGCATCTTCTCACCATTATTTTACCGTCGGTGTTCAGATCGATCATTTTCCAAAAGAATCATGCAGACCACGGACTCTCGACACGGTGAACCTTATTTCGCGGTGCGCGGTTCGGAGCCGAAGCGGCATTTTAGGCTCAGTATTAGTAATTTTAATAGTCGGCTGCGCATTTGCAACGTCTGAATGAGCTATAACAAAACACAGAGTCAAATATATCCATCCGTTGTCACTCCGTATGAAAATATTTGTCTGTCTGCCGGTTTTAAAGACTTCACGAAGGTCAGTAGTCACTTGACTTTATTGTCGGTCCAGAGACATTTAGCCAGACTGAGCCCCGTGTATGACAGAACTTCACAACATCCAGGTGAAAATAGCTTCCTCCGATGGTAAACTGCATAAGATAAAAACGTTTTACCTACGACATAAAATCAGCCGATTGAGGTAAGAGAGCCGCACATGCACGGCACCCATGTTTTCTTTGTCAGCTTTAGTTTTCGTTGCCTTACTTCACTGGCAGCCTGCATGCGGAGGTGTGACTGTATGTGCGGGTGTGTGTGCGGGTGTGTTTGCGCTCCCCGTGACGGATTGCCGTGCATCAGACGCCAGTCCTGACGGTGCTCAGTGAACAGGGTTCGAGCCTCTATCTGAAATATATGTGGTTTATTCTCTTACGGGAGGCTGTACAAATTGCGACTACTGTCCAGTTTCTTCTCTGTGTTTTAATCATCTGCGCAGCGCCATCTACCGCTTGGATCCCCATACATTTCTGTGTATGAAATATCACCCCCCCCCCCCCCCCCCCCCCCCCCCCCCCCCCTCTATCTTCTCTCCGCTTCCCCGTCCCTCCCCTTCCGCCTTCCT
>JAABNY020000095.1:10513799-10525076 GCA_015164015.2 Brevimyrus niger | reverse complement strand
ATTGTTCCCACCCTTTTTTGGGCCCACGGGGAGGGGTGAAAAAACGACACAGCACCCCCGGCGTGTGTTTTTCCCCCTTGCCCCCCCCCCCCCCCCCCCCAATCATAGAAATGGGAGCAGCCGGCTAGTTCTGCTGGAGATATCTTGGCTGCAGGGTGCCTGAGGTCTACATTAGAGAACATTTGCTAACTGGAGCAGTTTAAAAGAAAGATAATGTGTTATTCTGACGGAAAAAATATCCATTGCATGCATTTAGCCAACCTGGGTGATGGACCACCAAACAAATTCATTCTCATAATTCTTCTATACTTCTAACAATAACAGTGCATGCAGGGAATGCAGACTTACTGAGCTGGAAAAGCAGTTTGGAAAACACATGGTTTTACATATAGATAATATGATCAAACATAATCTGTGACAAGTTCAATTTAGTCAATTGCTGATATCATACCTCTTTAATGAAAATGCATTCTGTCCTTAGCACACTAGATGTCTTTGACATGCAAATGCTAAGACACATATTTGTATTTTATTTTCCTTTGTTGTTATTTTTCACCTGTCAAACAAGACCGCATTTCCAAACCAATTTACTTTAAAAGAAGCAACACATGCTTCAAACAGTGAAGATGAAGGAATATGCATTTTAATACTGTGTACAATTAATACTGCATGCATTGCATGACACGTCCATTTGTAATTATGTTTAAGAATTGCTAATAATCGATTAAGTCATTCTTGAAGCCCTAGCTTCAAGTATAGGCTCCAGAACCCAGCAATTGGACAAGTGGGTACAGAACATGGACAGGTAGATAGACGATAAAGTCATTGATGTTTAATGATGTCTTTTGTGGAATTATATTACAAAGAATACAGCATGTTTCATATACGACCAAATGGTATGTTACATTGATACTTTAAATTGATATGAAATCAGGAATTAGTGTTTGAGAGGTTAATACATCAACAGAGAACATTTTATATATACTACATAAAATTACATATAAAAAAAACACATATTTTGTGTTGACTTCAATAGAGGGATTGGTGTACAGTGACTTATTGAAATGGAACCCTCATTACCCAGAATCCCACTCAGGCAGACCACAAACTGTAATCTTTCCAAAGCTGCTCTGCTATTGCTTAAATAGGGTGCTTTGAGCCAGGTCATGCAGGTTTTCCCCTGTGGCCCATTACTGTTTGGCGCATTCCCGTGGGTGGAGCTTTCCTCAGCTGGACCATTTCTTGGCAATTAATTGCTCACAACATCAATGCTACTCTTTGAGCAGATCCTGCGGAGGGAGATGCTGCACATGCCAGTGAGACGGAGTCCTTTCTTTACCGAGGAATTAAATGTAGACCAACAGGAGTGGCAGATATGATTTAGAACAGGGGTTCTCTTTGCTCCAATTTAAGGTTATACATAGAGTCCTTGTATCCAAAACTAAATTACCCAAAATGCACCCAGAGCTTAGCACTAACTGTAACAGCCTTGACGCTACACTGATGCAAATAGTTTGGCTGTGTCCCAGCTTGAAAGGTCTTGGACAGAAGTCTTTGAAGTGCTCTTCCAGATTCTAGACTGTGCTACAGAACCCAGTCCATTCACAGCACTATTTGCTGTTACAGTGGGGCTGCCTAAAGCTAAGTGCGATGCATTATCCTTTGCCTCCCTTCTGGCACGACGTGCAATATTGCTCAGATGGAAGCGGTAGGCACTGCTTACCCGCTCTCAATGGCTGAGAGACCTCTTATCTTGTTTAAAAGTGGAGAAAACTCACCAGTCGTTTCTGATTCAGTGAAAGAACTCCTTAGGGTCTGGAGATCACTTCTTGCATATTTTCAAAACCTTGAAATTACTTTTGAGTTGCGGTTGGTTCACGTGTTTGCCCCTGACTTCCAACTTCTAAGCAGGCATCCTCAATCCTTGTCTCCTTCTATTTTCCCCTTTTATTATTTATTTATGATTAATAATTTATTAATAATATATAATCATTAATAATAACGATTATAATCAGTATCCTTTCTGTTTTCCTTTCTTATTCAGCTATTTTTTATTTAGTTTTTTAACTGTTGTTGTTTTCTTTGCTCTTTGTACCATCTGCCAGGTGGGACAGAGTAAGTTGGAAGGGGGATACCATCCTACAGTGCCTATGATTTTGTATTTGAATAACCAATTGTAGGGGGAGGGAGGTCAGCGAAACCCCCCTCCACCACATGGGGGGACATGAGGCAGTGTTATTTTGGGGGTCTTAAGAGTTTTGGAAACCAGGATCTGGAACACAGCTGACATAGATGAGGCTATTGTCTGGCCTCCCAGTGTTACCTTCACAGCCCCATAAGGCATAGGGTTATATAGGAAGAAACTCTATAAGGCATAGGGTTATATAGGGAGAAACTCTATAAGGCATAAGGTTATATAGGGAGAAACTCTATAAGGCATAGGGTTATACAGGGAGAAACTCTATAAGGAATAGGGTTATACAGGGAGAACCTCTATAAGGCATAGGGTTATATAGGGAGAAACTCTATAAGGCATAGGGTTATACAGGGAGAAACTCCATAAGACAGGGGGTTATATGGGGAGAAAAACCATAAGGCATATAGTTATATAGGGAGAAATTCCTCTCTCTACGGGTACAAGTCCAACTCCTTAGCCAGCTAATACTTTATGATGCAGTGCTGTGGGAATGCTTGTGTGAACTGGGAAATGGAGGTGAAGATGGGGTGAGCAGCTGATGTGAGACAGAAATGGTTTACTGAGGTTTTTAATGCTCACTTTGGCTGGTCTGATTGGGTCCACGTCAGAGTTCTATATCGTCCACCAAGGTTGACCAAGGAGGACATTTTTTTCGAAAATGTAAAGGCCTATATTTGGGTCGATCGTTCTGTTTAGGTCAGAGAGGAAATACCAGAATGGGCATGGCAGGTAGACAGGAACCCTTGAGTCATTTTTGGTTATTTAAAATCCACCAAGAAGCATATTTACGTAATAGTATTTCGACTTTTCAGGAAAAGATTACCCGAGAATAGATTGCCTAAAAATTTTTCTCTGAATCTCTTGTAACAATTCTATACCAGTCATTTTGTGACAGAATGCCAAATAATGCCTCACACTTACAGAAGAATGTTCCTTAATGTGCTGGCAACGTTTGCCGCAGGGTTGCCAAATCTCACGCATCTCACACTTTCTGACTCTCATGCTCACGCAAGAAATCTTACAGTAAATCTATAATATTCCATTATAAACCTAAAATTGGCTACATCTAAAGCGTTGGGGTAGTTTGCAAATCCTCCAGACTAAATAAAAAGTGATAAGAGTCTTACATACGTGTAAAATGCGTGTGCAGACTTGTCTCGGATAGAACATCTCACACCAGCCGGCTGACCAAAGTTGGCAACCCCGTTGCTGCAGTATCTGACTGACCTCCACTGCACATGCAGAACAGTGCTGTGGACAGTAAATACCTTACAAGCTCCTGGCTCCTGCCAGTGGTCTTGCATTGTGTCTGTTTGCTTGAAGAGAAGGTCTGGCGGCAGACGTTCCAGCTGGAGAGCCAGTGAACCGAGTGGATGTGCAGCCAGCCGGTTAAGGGCTGCCGCGCTTCGTGATACATTCAGCTGTGCCCAGACCTCTGTTTTCCCCACTCAACCTTATGCTTGCAGTGCTCACTGGCCGCTAAATCTGCACTGTGTGCTCACAGAACGACTGTCTGCACAGAACATTAGGCCTACCTCGCGCTCATAAAAACACAGGATGGGTAATGTTACTATCACAACCACAACACCTGGTATGATTCCATAGACCGACAGATGCTAAACGCCGTGTGAAAAGGACCCCACGCAGAGCAGAAGGCCGTCAGAGCAGGGACTAGACTCAATTAGGTGTGCATTCAATGAGTCAGGTGTTAACAGCTAAAGGCTAATCGACGTATTTTGGTTTTACACAGCCCTCGCTGAAACGCCTGCAACATCTCCAGGCTCGAGTCATTCTTCACCGAACAAAGTATTTTGCAGTGGCAGTAAAAGGATTATCATCGTGGGGAATAAAGGATTACCAGCTTCCAATAATGCACTACATTTATGACATTAGTTCAGGTGGACGAGAAATGATTAGTTTCACTCGGCGAGTTTTCACTGGCGTTAGTGCCGGCAGTGCCACCTCTCTCACTGCATTCAGGGTGATTCCCCACCCTGTGCCATGTGCTGCGTGGGATGGGCTCCAACATGCCCCCCCCCCCCAACCCTGAAGTACATAAGCACTTGGAGAGTAGATGAATGTCTTTGTTATTTTTCAAGACAATGCACTTCCTTACTAATTCCAGCCTCAGGTGTCCATTCAATGGAGGGTTTGTGACCTGCCAATACTCAGCTTGTTTCTAAGTTCCAGGCAACGAAAGAGGAGGGGGAAGAAAACCAATTGGCTAACAGGGAGAGCCGCGAATGTCTCAAACTGGGGTCTCAAACTCCAGTCCTGGAGGGCCGGAGCCCTGCACATATTCAGTTCACTCTCATTTAAGACACCTGATTCAACTCCTTATGCTAATTACCACACAGCTTTTGAGCGGAATCATTTGCGGTGGAACAGGGAAAGAACTAAGTTATACAGGGCTCCGGCCCCCTAGGATTGGAGTTTACAGCCCCTGACCGAAGCGGAAAAGCGGGCAGGCGCCATGGTGGCCTGGGGAGATGAATAATACCACTGTGTCACACCGCTACCCCCCGGGGGGTGACACCGGGGTTCGATCGATTCCCAGGGATCAGATGGCTCCCTGCGAGGAGCACAGCCCAGATTCATCCCTGTCCACGTTTAAAGACTCATTAAACATTCCTGACTTAATGGCTGTGGCATTTCAGACAATTTAAGACCCTCTCCCAGAAAGGACAGAGCAACAGAGCGTGGCCGAGGACTAATTGAAGTCTGCTGACACCATTAGCAACTGCTATTTGTTTCATAGCATATAATATAACGAGAACAGGGAGAAACCTGAGTGGAATACAGATGACCAGCAGAGCGGGAGAGAGACAGCTTGTGCCAGACAGGCAGAGCCCTGAGTGTGGCTAAACGGGCTTGGCCACGCCTCCTGCCTGCTGATTCCATGAATGTTACCCTACAGAGAATGATGCTATTGCCAGAGGATGTCCGCCTATGTTGATTCATATACACACGCAAGACCTGGCATCGCTTTGACTGCACAGGTAATGTTACTCTTTTCCACGGCATGCTAGCTTCAGCGAAGATTTCACACGTTATGACCTTTGATGCACATTTGACCCTGTATTCATACTATGTATGTTGTCATCAAGCCAGAACTGCTTTTTTTTCACAGCAGGGGGAACCTGAACCCAGTGCCAGGCAGCAGAGGGCATAAAACAGGGCGCCACTATGTGCGTGGGTGTATACATGCATGGCCTCTCAATCTGGGCACTCAGCTTAGGCATCGGCTAACATAAATGTACGCATCTGAACTGTGAGATGAAGCCCACGCAACAAAACAACAGAAGTGGATAGATTAGATCCAGAAAGTAAAAATCCAGATCCAGATTTTGTTTCAACCAACCAGATGAACAGTACATGATTGTGACTCTTTATACTCAGCTGGTTGGTTGAAACAAAATCTTGGGCTGGATTTTTAGTTTCTGGACCTGAACTATCCACCTCTGCAAAACACACCCAGGATAAACCCACAGTGAGTCACCCTGTTGAGCCTTAAAATACCAAGAATGGTGAAAAAAAAATGAGAAAAGGAGGGCCCCGTCCAGGCGAGGATTCCAGTAGAAATTCTGGAAGAGGCGTCACACAATGCCCTGTCACCGTGAGGCTGCTGCTGAGTCACTGCTGAGTCACTCAGCTGTCTGCAGCACCTCAAAGCAAAGGCTGCTGCAGTAATGGGCTGCCATACCAGCTTGGCCCAGCTATTTTCGGGTGAGCAGCAGTTATGGGAGAACCGCCTCCACCAGTCCGCACAGCTAATTTATCGTTTATTGGCAATCAAGGTGGCGTCACATTGAGAAACAGAGCAGTGATCCCTCCCCACAGCACAATTACATTTCATGCCGATAGAAAATATCACTCCCGCTATTTACTGTGTTGGGTGGCGTTCGAAGAGGCAGGCGGTGACATATTGAACGCATCCCGATTTCTCCATGTTGCCGTTTTGCGATTTACACTGAGCGCCAGTGAATATGCAGGCAGCTGTCAAGGATGAAAAGTCAGACTGAATTTGTGGTAGATAACACATGCAGCGATCGCCGCCAAGGTTATCTAGAGCAGACAGGAATAGAAAGGTCACTCTCGTCCACGTGAGCGATCTGGAGGTGGCCGGTCACTCACGACGTCAGCGGGGGGCCATGCGGTCCTTAGGGGACTAAGTTAGAGTTGATAAAAGCTTTGCGCGGCATAATGAGTGATATGGTCAGATAATTAAGGAGGTAATTACTCTGACTCACAACTTTGAGCTGTTAAAAAAAAATTCCATTATTGATTGTTCAGCCTGAAGAAAAGCATGGAGCAGTGAAACGGCAAACCAGCAGGAAGAAAAACAACACATACCCGCTCGAACCAGGTCATTAATCTGGGAAGAGATTAGGCTCCCTGTAGCTTCTGCGCACCAGTGACACCAGAGAGGCCGCTGCGTGATGTAGTTAAGAAAGCTCGCTCTGGTGAGTCATGTGACCTCAAGGGCCCTTCGGGTGACACTCTCACATCCAGATGCTATGTGCGTGTATTTGGAGCCCATGACAGGGATTGTACGAACTAGCCTGGACAGGATAGGCGGCTTATTTTTGGACCCCCGGAACAGCCCCCATTGGATGGCGAGGGATAAAGGAGATGGACAGATGGACTTGTGGGAGTTTCCTTAATGCCAGTATTTGTCTCTAGTTACTGTTGCTGTAGGGACTGAGAAAAGAGCATGTTTGACTAACCTTTGCTCAAAATTACAATTCAGAAGTTAAGAACATGCGGGGAGACGAGGCAATACATGGAGGAACATCTCGGTGTATATTTGTCTTTGGTTAGGAGTCTGCTGGAGGAATTGCATCCACACATCAAGGCAGGTTGCTGAACCCCCGCCATTAATGCATCATTAATGGGGAATCGCAGCTGGAAAGACAGCGTAAGCGTACACTGCCCTCGGAATGACCCCGGGGCTTAAAGCATTTGAATAATTTGATTCTCAGAGATATTCTCAGATGCGGCGTGACACCCTGAAACTTATCCCACAACCACTCATTTGCGAATTCTGCAACAGATCATTCTTACAGCACGTTCCACTTCATGTCACTGAGCCGAGAAGAAAATGGACTGTGACTCGATGTCAGACACGTGGTAGAGGAAGCCGTCTCCCCGACAGCATCGGGTCGAGGACTGAAAACACATTTGAGGTCTTCATGACCGCTGATTAACTTTGTTTCATCAACAGCTAAGTACCACAATATCTCCACGGCATCGATTCCGCCTGAAACAATAACTTGCAAGGTATTTCTAAGTAGAAATAAAGATTCCCTTTGTTCCCTCATTTCTTTTCGTTGTGTCGTCATAGATGTCTTTTACACCCCCCCCCCTCCCCCCAGGGTAGGCCCCCGGTTAAGGTAGCACCACAGAATGCCTGACACACAGACAAATCACATGCTCTGCTGTAATGGATGGCCTTATCCTCAGTGAGTACCAGAGAGATCGCTCTCTAACACAGGTAATTATATCACTTCTCTCCACTGCCTGTGCATATGCCTGCATAGTCCTCATTAAAGAATCCCATATCACTGGCTCTTTTCGTCCCAGTAGTCATCCACATATGCCTTGTAATGGATGGACTAGGATTTAAATCACATTGGTAACCACCAGGAAAAGTCTTTAATGTGAGGGATTCCCCCAAAGGGGGTTAGCTGAGAGAATGATGTAAAGGTGTTTGTCTGAATACACAGCTATGGTCTCCCCACTAAGCTATTTTTTATAAGTAAATTCCAATCCATAAGTCTGGCGACACTCCGCATTATTTGGTATTTAACGATGGTCACCTTGGAGGGTTAAAGATGCATGAATTTCCACAGTGTGCATGTAGGACTATTGACAAACCTATTTCTGTCCTCTTATTGTCTTTTTTTCTAGAATCAGTGATGCAGACTTTCTGACAAGCGTGTAGAATGTAGAATTAGTTACGGGGTCCCATTTTCTGATATAAAAATAGATGATCAAGTACAGTGTGTGGGAGCATTATGGGGTGCCTTTACAACAAAGCAAAGGAAAGGGACGTGAACCTACTGTAGCTGATATAAAATCAAGCATATGTCTTAGTCTCTTAGTCCTACTTTCCGGTGCCCTGTCTTTTTCCCAGCTTAAAGCACCGTGAGAATCTCAAAATAGCCTGATTCTTACGGTTTATTTCTTTATATACAGGCACTCATTTTTTAAGGGTTCAGTGGATGCTGTCGTGTTATCAAGGACTTGGTCATCTTTGACTACTGTGATTCAAAGGCAACATTTTGTATTGTACCATACTATTACTTTGAAATGCTCCAGACTTGAAATATTGATGAATGCATGAGGGACGTCTCAATTTTGGAACATTTCAGTCCAAAAAAAAAGGCTAGAGTTTGTGGCATTCATTTAAAAAGAGGTAATCGGCACAGTTCACATTGCTAACAAAGCTTTGAAAGGAAAGTATTTTTATGTAAAAATTAGAAATCTAGGAATGCAGCATAACAGGATATTGCTGTAGCCTGTTGGCCTTAGAAGGCGACACGGTTCCAGGAACTGCTTGGTGTCAGGACAGGATATTAATCACCCGCATCCTGAGAAAGGGGTGAGACCACAAACAACAGTGTATGAAGCTGAACTGAAAAGACGAGTTAATGAGATTTCCATTCCCTCTCTGTGAGCAAATACAGTTCTCTGTGAGCAAACACATTGGCTGTGATGGACCGCTAGGAGTCACTTCCTTAATTAAAAGTTGGATCTAAATTTGAAGTTATATGTATGGAACTGCATGTAAATTGAAGCCCATTAGTTTGACAATAGTGAGAAACTGATGGCTAGAAAATGTAAAACTGGTTAATATTAATGTATTGGCTGTAGTGCTGAAGGAAAAAATTCTGCATAATTCGGTAAGACAAAATGTCAGGGTTAAAAAAAACCTTCAAGATAACAGAGTCAGAAAAATACCCTTCAAGAAGTACAATCTGAAAAACCATGACTAAGCAATAAATCATTAAATTCATAAACTCATTAAAACCCATACATGCAGCCATTCCCTTGGCTTTCATCACAAATTTTCCAATGCTGCTCATCCTACTATTTAACCACATATATAACCCTAATAAGACGTGAACAAGAGCTAACAGAAGGTTTCATTATCTGGGATACCTCAAGTTCCGGGGCTGGCATTCTGCAGGATAACACATGACTTCAACCAGATTATGCCCCGGGCAGTTAGTCTTTCTCTTTTAAGCTCAAAACACTTCATTTTGTATTGCAATTGTAATACTATTTACAGGACGCACAACATTTATCATTTATACGCAGACATTTTAGCAGATTTCTCCCAAGGATTCAACAATGACTCAACAGTTTTGGCCTAAGGTCATAAATTAAATTTCAGGAAGAAAAACTGCTGTTCTGTGCTTGATATTACTTGTTAAATATCAAATTGGTCCACCCATCTATTTTGTGCCAGTACAGTACAGGGTGAGTTTGGAGCCAATGGCAGGAAACACAGGGATAGGGGGTGGGGGTGGGGGCACCCTCAACAGGGTGCCAGGTCACAGCAGGTCGCAGCAGGTCGCAGCAGGTCACAGTGTCACACGCAATCATGCACATGCCATATCACCTAACCATATGTGCCTAGTGTGTCAAAGGAAACCAGAGGTACAAGAGGAAACACCCATTAAAACCCACAAATGAAACAATGGGAGATTATGCAAATACACACAAACACACACACACACCGTCCATTCAGTTTTTACCCTGATTTTTACCCTCCACATCTATGTTCAAATTCCCTAACAAACCTAGCATACTGTACTCTATCTGGGGATGTCTCTGTCTACCAAACAGCTTGTTCAAAATAAGATGTCAGGAGTCTCCCCTTGGCCGCACACGAGACTCCAAACTGGAGCGTTTTTGGTATTGAAGGCTGAGGCTGAACGTTGCTGAGCCTCTAATAGAAGCAGAAGAAGAGTCTTGTGAAAAGCACACAACACGACAATATGCTCATGCAACTGTTATATAGGTTTTTTTGGGTTGACATCTGCCCAACATGAACCTATGTTAATGGATATCAGCATTTATAGCCTGAGGCAAAACAAAACAAAGGAGTTTTCAAAGTTTGTACTCTTATATTGTATCGTTTTTTGTTCATAAGACACCAGTTATACCCGCAAGCTATGCATTCCAAACCCCAGGAAACTTCTGAAACAATATTCAGAATATTTTTTGATGAGTTTTATTTTTTGGGCTTTTTTTCTTTGATGCAGGGAGGGAATGCAGAATTATTTGCACCGTAAGCATCTTGAGAAAAAGTCAGATACAGTTTGCCTCAGCAGCTCCTAAAGTGTTTGTTGTGGAAAGATTTCTTGTATTGTCAGTCCAGCATAAAACAAAGAGTTAAATCTAATTGGAAAATAAACAAACAAAAAAAAAATATATAAAATATATAATATATATTTATATATATTTTTGTTTATATACATATATATATATAAATGTGCGCGCACGCACACATACACACACATGCACACTATGTATGAAGTGAGGAAGTGAATATAGAATATAGAAGTGTATTTTTATGCACTGCAGGTTTCTTCAAAGTATACATTATGGTAAATATACAGTATAAACAACATTTAGTGATCATGCATGACGTGATGATGAGATTTATTATGGCTGCTCTGACTATAAGGCATTATGAACCGCACTAGATGAACAGCATTAGATGAGTCTTAGCTGGTGGAAGTGACAGTATTGAATATTATACCATCATTTTGACAATCTGAGAATAAATCAGGTAAATGAACAGAAGCTTTTGTGGCTGAAGTCGTGAGTGACGCTCAGACTTAACAGTGCAGCTGCCAATAACAGTAATTGCAGACTTTGGGGCAATAACAATATCAAGCCGTGTGCTGATTTTACACACAGAAACACTTTTCCTTTTGGTGGAATATGAAAGCTGAATCCTACTATAAAGTTCAGGAAACAGGAAGTAAAGCACAATAGACACATATTGCACACAGTGTGCAACTTCCTCACTGGAATCCTCAGCAGGGATCTTCCTTTTTTCCTAT
>JAABNY020000095.1:10500001-10511581 GCA_015164015.2 Brevimyrus niger | reverse complement strand
TAGATAGATAGATAGATAGATAGATAGATAGATAGATAGATAGATAGATAGATAGATAGATAGATAGATAGATAATTCTTTTCAGCTTACAGTGGCTGTAGACCCTGTCCTTCCTGTCTGAAAACATATAGTGTCAAGCTCCCCAGGATTAAGACACAGGTATTAAAAAGACTGTAGCCCCACCCATTCTACTACCATAGAATGGGAAATAAATCAGAGCTGACACCTGAGTGATTTCATGGAGCTTGCGTACCATAAATCAATGTGTGCAAGCGGAGGATGGGGAGACGGTAAATGGGCTACATAGAACAGAGCGTGGATGAACTGCCTCGCAGTATAATGAGCCAAGATTGATAACTCCAGGTGCTGTTGTCATGGCAATGCATGGGATTTTAGAATCCTATGTGAATGTTTATGTTTTGGGGGGGGGGGGGTCTAGCTGAAGGGGGCTTTTTGAGAATGTCTCACCGTGGTGGACTGTGACTGCCGTCCTGCTGATCAAGGATCCAAGGCCATTTAATCTATCTCATGCTTAACTTCAAACTCAACTCTGAATTACAAACAAGTAGGGCGCTGTCCTCAAAATAAACTGCCTGTTTTTCAGCAGAAGCCAAAATATAATTTCCATAAGTAACAGTTTTATCATAGCATTCCAAACGGCTGTTTTTGAAATCTGTCTTGCCGGGTCTGAATTGCACCTCTGATGGCTAAATATAATGCAAACAGAGCCTTATCAGGGAAAGCCGCCAGAATCGCAAAAAAACGAGGCACTGAAACGTGGAGCCACTGAGAGTGACGTGGACAGAGAGCTCAGGACACACTAACCCATGACTGTGGAGTTTCCAGAGAAGTGCCTGATTCCGGTTCTTGGTATGTCTGCAACGTACATCAACATGATAATTTCTTGTAATATAAAAAATGTGTTTATTCTGTTTTCTATGGCAGTTGCAAGGGGGATGGGGGTGGGGTGGAGGAGAAATGATATTACACCCCCACTTTCACTAAAACATGATTCTATGCCCCCCCTACACAAACACTTTTTGGTGGATATAACAAAACCAAATAACTGTTAAAAAAAAAAAGGTACCCCTTAGTAGGAGTTCTGTATCAGTTCTGTTCTGCATCTGAAAGCACACACTCGCAGGTCAGGTTTGATGGACTGAGCTGACGCCCAGCCAACCAAAGCCATCATCAGACTGGCTTTTTCAGTAATGCTACATTAGTGAGATTCTCACAATACTTAATAGTACGATGTGCTGATGAATTTACTGTGTTATGGTATAATACCACATAATTTACATGATATAATTCACATAGATGTAAATTAAATGTAGGATGCAGGAAGTTAATTATGATTTGGTCCCCCCCCCATAGACAGCCCAGCCCCCCCCCCCCCCCCAGACACAAGCACTTTTAAAAACATTGATTCGCCCCTGTTTACTCCAAACCCTTAAATTCCAACTACCAAAGAACATTAATTGAATATGTGCTCTTCGCAATCTTGCTAAAAGCCAGAGCAAATCAAGAGCTCACTGCTTACAGCAGGTCCTGTTTGAATGTTAATTCTGCCTCTGATGCTGATGACCGACTCACACCGGAGCACCTGTCTCTTCAGCTTTCATAATAATCGATTTTTTACGAAGCGATGTCATTAAGTGCCTGGGGTCAGAAAGGTCCGACGGCCCTCGGTCGCCATGAAGAATAGGGATGTTTAACTCTGAAGCTTACATCAAAACCTTACAGAGGGTTCTTTCAACAAACAAGGCTCGCCAGATCTTCGCTAACAAGCTGTGCAACCCACTTGCTATGCGACGCCCTCTTAGCCAATTCTGGTCTTCTGAATTTGGTCAATCTCTGTGCTTTCATCCATCAATCATTATTCTCGTGTACTAGCTACAGTGAAATAACCCAGATAAGTACAAACCAACACAATGCAAGGCTCTCAAGTTACGTCAAATGTTTGGAGCAAGATCTTTTAGGGGCAGAGTATGTGTCTCATCTCTCGTCTGCACTTGGAATTTACCAATAAACCACAAATGCTATTTTCTAATTGGCTGGAAGGTGGCTAACAATTGTGCTTGCAGCGGGATTGCGTGCAATTTATTTTGTAATTTACCTGGAAACAGCAAATACTATTTTCTGATTGGCTGGCACGTTGCTATTATCTCTGCAGAGCACAGGACAGCTAGGAACTTAGCAGAAAACTCCACTCCACATGCCCGGGCATCCTCCATTAATTCTATATAACGGGACGCCTTGCTGGGTGGTATCCCTTACTGCTCAGCATGAGAAACACAAGGTGTGTCAAAGTGAGCGTGTGAACTGGCTGGAACGTGTGTTTCTCACGGTCAATGTGTGACAACTTGAGAGCCCTGACGATATCACATTAGTTTTGCCGATATAATGCCAGCACCGAATCTGCTCTGTTTGATCCCTGGTTCGTTCTCAAAGTTGACACGCGATGAGATTTTTAGTACAAGAGATCTAGCATGAAGCGACCCAAAAGGATGTCACTTATAGCCTGTGGGTGAGAGAGAGGATAAGATTAGAGCCTCCTCCCAGAGCGTAGATCCAAGCCTTCAGCTGTGTGCCTTATTATTTTTTCATTTAATGTGTGCTTTGGAAACCAGACAAAAGGTTCTGTGTCATCAGCAGCATGGCTTGTTTGGGAAAGGAAGTAAAAATGAACTGCACTTGGAGACAGAAGACTCGCAGTAATACTAACAATATCTTTCTCTCAGCCGTAAGTAGAAGCACAGATACATGGGATCTGCTTGGCTCCGTGTATCCTGTTCTGCTCACTTATGAGACAGGGACACATCCACAGGTGAGAACAGAGCCATTTTCCCGCTGCCCCAGAGCTAGTTTTGGAGTTAAGGGTCTTGCTGAAGGGCCCAACAGCGATACGATTACTCTGTCGAGCACGGGATTTGAGCCAGCAACCTTCTCAACAAGCCCGCAGAGCCTCCCTGAATCCGCTCATGCCCCCAGGCTGCACTTGCTTCCACAGCAGTGTGATACTTGCTTGGTTGCATTCCGTGTGCGATTAGTCCTGTACTCTGATCCTCTATGACTCCATATCCATGCATAACTCCATATGAAATACGACTATTCGAGCACTGACCACCAGGGGGCTGAACATCAACACGAAGCTCACAAGCTCGGCCAGGACATACTGGCACAGGTGACATCCCGAGAACATGAAGGGGATAAAGCACAGCGCCAGAACGATATGGACGATTTTCCCAGAGTGTGGATGCAACTGACGTCACTTACACTCTCCTAAACCTGTTGACCCATTTTTCCCAGTTTGGGAAGAAGGGAAGTGGACTTACCACAGTACACAAAACCCACAGCGCTAATCCACCATTACAAGCATCTTTACGACAAGGAGACTAGAGGAGCCAGTCACCCAAAATGCCCTTCTGTCTAGCGATGGCCGTGTATGTCAGGCGCGGCACCGAAAGAGAGATAGCTGGGAACTGATAAACGGGAGGCGAGACCCTTTCTGGTTCCCTGTAGCATTTGCAGCAATGCTGATAGCATGACACTATCTGAAATTAAGACACTGCCGCGGATGCGAGTCAACGGACTGGAATTAGCATCTGACAGAAAGCAGATATCTGCTGAACTGTATCGTCTGGGTGAGGGGACATACAGTGCAAATATAACCCAACTATTCAGCTTCCAAACCGCCCATCCAGTACAGTGTACATGGTAAACATAAGATGATTTTTACAGCGCACAATGTGGGTCCACTGTCAACAAAATAAGGTGCCTGCCTAGCTGACTAAGTTTAATGCTCTTACTTTTTACACCTAAGCTTACTCTGACTGCCTGCCAAAATAAATGGTTCCATTTGTGAGATTAATGCCCCACTGAATTTGCAGCAGTAGCTAACTGCCCCCTAACTGTCTGCTGACCTCCCGGCTCCTTCCTGACAGTTTGCCAAAGGTGCTCACTTTTCTTCCTGTAGGATACAGATTCAATCAGGAGGGAGGAAATTAAAAGATAAATATACACTAAATACAATGCTACAGCCCGTCAGCCGAGCTTTATATTTAAAACCATAAGCTGCACGCTAAATTGCGCATCGTGTTCTGTACCGTTTTTAATATGTTAACGTTCGCTTCTGCTCAGTTTTTACTCGTAGCGAGTATCGCTGGCGCTCAGATAAATAATGGCGTGTAAAAGCGCGTGTAAAACCAGCCGCAGAAGGCAGCGTTAAAGCGCGGTAGCGAACGCCCCGACTTTAAAATAAAACTGAAGCAAACACGTTTGATCCCCCCCCCCTCGCCCCCCAACAGACAATGCTTTAAATAAGCAGCCTGCCTGCAATCCCACCGCAGCCCCTTTCTTTACACAGCACGCCAGGATGAATTTCCCTCTTTATGAAGAGGCGCTTGGAGGCAGCATATACCTCATAAATCTGTTTCTCTGCCCCTTGGAATTAAAGTCTTCCCTCCTCCTGGATTCAAGTGACAACAGACACTATTGGGGTCCAGCTCACCTCCAGCCTGAAGGTCTACCTGAATGCCTCTCTATCAAAAGTGTCTAGACACTTCAGTCAGGTGATATATATATGATGTGAACCACATAAATTTACCGTACATTTACCAGGTCCAGCACAGAGATAACAAAGCTTTATTAGGGTTAGAATCTTGTGACGGTATAAATTCTAATCAGGTATGATTCTGCTAATTTTCTCTTGATTATTCCTGGTGTCCCTGGTGATTAAGCCTTCTTGATTATAGACTTTGTGGATGTATATTCAAGTGAGGAAGGTGCAAGTGAGTAAATCCCAACGTTCTTGAGTATTTGAAGGGGATCAAAGGAAATTTATAGCTACATTTCAGGCAGAGTTATGAATACTGGGAATTTTAATTACAGGGTGATGTCAGCTTAAGTCGAGGTCTCAAAAAAAAGGTTTTCCAGTGGAGTGATAAAAGTTTCCCTCCTAATCCTGTCTAGTTATCAGACTGTTCCGAACCACTGTGTAACAGACAGAGGGCAGACACTCTAATGGGAGCTGACAGTTTTAATCTCCGGAAACACACAGGCCACTCTTCCCACGCAGTGACTTGCGGAGATTGAATGCTAAACACACGACAGAGTCACTGTTGGCGTCAGTGGCCTGCAACTCAGCCAGGGGGAGAAGACAGGCAAATCATCTGTCTTCTTGTGATTGGCAGGTGACACGCATCAGTAGGACATTCATTGCCCCAGGCCCGTCTGTTTTTATGTGTATAAGTCATGAATGCTGAAGATTTTGGGGCCTGATCTCATAAGCTGAAAACGAAGGCGGGTGTGTTACATACGGGGGTGGGGAGCATTGTAAGGTGTCAGTCGCTTTGTGTCTGCTCTGATGTGGGGCACAGACGGCGCACAAGAAAATCTTTATTTCTAATTATTCTGTGTCGTTTTTTTGAGGGGGTGCAAAATTAAGAGGCATGAAATACCAGACATACAATAACTATGGATCAGTAGAGAATTCAGCCAAAACAGGTAAATTGAATACTAGTCTTTGTGCCATGGTCCAGCTGAAAGACTTTGGTTGTGTTGCGTCTGAGAATGCTGCAGTCATGTATGCAAAGGTCTGAATACTATTCATTAACATGCATTCTCCTTAATCCAACAGCAGTATGCATGTGTTAGTGACTTATTCTGCATATATGCGCAGTTCTGCGGTGAGATTCCATGAATACTGTTTTTCACTCGTGAAAGTAGCTCCCGTGTCACTCTTGTTCTGCTTAATCAGTGAACCTCGTACTCTGAGAGACTTTAAAGACTAGGGTGCCGCTTTACAGTAAGGCTACCCATATAAAGAGTTTATGAGCGGTTCATAATCTGGTTATGACTGGTTAAGAGAGTGTTTGAAGTATAACACAGTTTTCTTTTTATTAATCAGATACTACCATTTACATAGTGGCAAAAGGGAGCCTCGTCGTAAAGTGGTACCAAGACTAGATTGAGCAAAAACCCCAGAGTGGTGGCTGCCTGCTTAAGGATGTAATGTCTGATGTGGTGGAGAATTTTTACCAAGGTCTATAGCAGTGGTCTTCAGGGACCCCCAGACAGTCTGCATTTTAGCTCCCTTCCAGCTCCCCCCCTGAAGGCTGGGTTGAGAAACACTGGTCTACAGTACCCCCCTTTGTTGATTAATCAAGCTATCCACCTCCCCCACTTCAGCACAGATGGGGGGGGGGGGGGAGAACTGCTTCTGTTTCCCGTTGCCCGTCTCTCTTGGCTCGGCCACAGCGATGGATCTCAAATTGCCCCCCGTCAGGTCGGCTGCCTGTCACTTGACTGCTGACGGAGGTGACGTGTTGTTAAAGCTCCAGCTGACGTGGTGGCCTCCAGTCAGGGTTGGGGGGGGGCATCTCAGCTTGTCCACTGCCATGAAAAGCGAAGGGATCCCCCCCCCCCCCAATTTCTTATAGTGTCCTGTAAAACTTTGCAGTAAAAAATGAAAATTTGATGAAAGAACCGACCCTAAAGCCAGCAGTGATTACCTGAACACGAAAGTTGTCCTGCACTCCCCCTTGGAATGTTGCATGTACTGTAGCATGGCACTTAAGGCACTTCAGAAGAACACTAGGCAGGCTTCTAAAAGCCCACTGGCTGCCTTTCACTGGATGAGTGGAATCCTGGCCCAACCAATCAAAACCACTGGTAATTATTAAGAATGACGGCCAAAAGAGAACACGTGAACATTCTGTAGGCTGAGATTTATTAACAGAGACAGGTGAATCCCAAAGGAGGATGTCCAACCAAATATCACTCTCTTCGTGGTACGCCTTGAGTTGATTTCAGCCTCTCTTGTGTCCTCTTTCAAGCCAGGAACAACAATGATATTTTCATGCTATTTTTTCCCCCAACTCAGACTATTTCGGGTTGCAGTTCCAATCAGACCCAACCATTTGCATATTAAGTTCAAGGGTCTTATTTTGTCACCCCAAACTTTTTATAAATCCTGTTCTTTATTCTGACTCAATATAAAACCAACAAACCAAAATGGCGGGAATCTGACGCAGTATAAGGCCACTGCAAAATTTGCTGCCAGAACTAATAATCAATGAACTGTAGGGAACCGTCCACTGGTCCAGTGACGGAATATAATTGGACAGCCGAAGGCTTGGAATGCCTGTGGGTCCTTCTGAGTGCTCCTGTAAAGTTACTTACCCTTTTAGGTAAAACCAAATTTCTGACTCCAAGTTAATTAAAGACGTTGATGTTTTAGTCATGACATTTCTGCTATTCTGTTATTAATATTCTGTTATTTCTGTTATACTCCGGTGTTTTTCTTTCTATTGCTGAACTCCCATTAATCTCGGATGGTGGAGTACACTGGATTTGCCTCCGCCAATAGGGCGATCCTCGGATCTGCCACGTAGGACTCTGTTCAGAGGTTGAGAAATCACTAAAACTTAACACAATGTCAGCCTAGATGGCCGTTCGGACCCAGCGACTCATACAACTCCTGAAAGGCTCAGCCGACACTTGCCGTATCTGAGCTTGTGAGTGCCTCAGAGGCTGAGCCGGGGTTTTCCATCACTCAGCGTATGTGCTCATCAGAGGCTGAGCCGGGGTTTTCCGTCACTCAGCGTATGTGCTCATCAGAGGCTGAGGCGGGGTTTTCCGTCACTCAGCGTATGCGCTCATCAGAGGCTGAGGCGGGGTTTTCCGTCACTCAGCGTATGCGCCCATCAGAGGCTGAGGCGGGGTTTTCCGTCACTCAGCGTATGCGCTCATCAGAGGCTGAGGCGGGGTTTACTGTCACTCAGCGTATGCACTCATCAGAGGCTGAGGCGGGGTTTACTGTCACTCAGCGTATGCGCCCATCAGAGGCTGAGGAGGGTTTTTCCGTCACTCAGCGTATGCGCTCATCAGAGGCTTAGCCGGTTTTAACCGTAACTGAACTTGGGCAGTCACATCGGGTCCCGGAGAAATGGGGTTGAGTCAGAGACTGCAAGGGAGTTGTAGTGGTTTTGTTCCAGGATGCCATCTTCTGCCTGACTGCTTAACCTCTTATCCCATGTGGACCAGCCCAGAGGTTTTATTTTGTAGTGTGGATGGTCTTTTATTGTTGTGATTGTTAATAAAAGACTGTAAGTGGAGTCACTGTTGCTTCCGTGTATAACGAACCTGAGTGTCTTATTGGTGATTTATGTAGCTTAGGAACTATTTCCCTGGGTGTAATTCCCAGGGTGGCGTAGTTGGTGTTTTAAGGGGTGGTTCCTCCAAACTCTAAACTCAGCCCTGCGACATTAAGTATCCCAGACCGAGTGATGGATGTCTTTGAAGACTAAATTTCCTGATACCAAATATTGTGATTGATTATTTTAGGTACTGTTTTGATCTTGTGTGCATGTCCTGGAGAACTGCTGATCTTATCCATTCTCAGACCCTCAGCCAATCGAGTTGCTTTAGGAGGAATGTGGGGATTCCTTTGTTCCACCAGCTAAGATCCTCCACTTCGGTGGGTTTTGTCTTATTTTCTATATTTCTCTCATGGGGTAACATACTGCATTAAGGTTGACAGTATTGTGCCCATCATACTGTGACCATTCAAATGAGACCAAACATGGGTATATGTGTCCCTACTGTTAGTCTGGGGTAATGCCTCCTGTGTTAGTGTGAGTTAGTGGGTGTGTGATGCATCTGTGTCTTGAGGCAGCCAGGCCTTGTCGCAGGAATTTGGCTGCAGGGTTCTGGCCGCCCAGTGGGGGTGAGGTGTCCCTTTTGATGATCGGGTGATTTGGGTTCAGTCTTCTCAGAGCCGGTGGACCTTTGCCTTAGGACATTAGGTGGAACATTGCCGGCTTGTCAGAGGTCAGACCAGTGGGGCCAGCAATGCCTGTAGCCTTACAGAACTAAGCCAGACATCTTTCACCAATAAATTCCATTCATCAGAATTTGAGCACTTTTTTTCCACTGTTACTCCACAATAAAGGATATGAATTATGCTCCTTCTCCGGGACCGTTGAATTGAACCCCCCATTTTGGTATTACAGCTAGTGAACAAGAAGAACTATGTGAAGTATGAAGATTTTCTAGCCCCTCGGTGTATATTGGAGGGGCTTTAAATCTCCCAGCAGCCTTGTCAGTGTGCATAAGCAGGCTATTCCTCAGGTTCATTACTGTTAGCCAAACCGTACCCCAAAGTAGCCAAAGAAACCCCATTGGTTGGTGGAGGGACGGGGATGGGGCTAGTTTTTCTGTAAAATTCTCCCCGATCCCTGTCACATCCAAGCTTCCACACCGCATGCATGACCTCCTGGCTTTCATTGCCCCAGTCTGGTACTTTAGCTTTCTGTCAGCACCCTGTGTCACAAATGAAAATCTGTGATTGATATCTTAACAGATGCATACAGTACCTTTCTTTTTGTATCAGAAAACCAGGCTTACAGACTGAAACTGTCTGCATTTTCAGTCGATACTGACCTGTGCCAGATCCTGTGAGGCTGTTCTGTAGACGAATAGACAGCATTTAACTGCTTCAGGTTGAATAATAGAGCAAGAAATATAGTTTAACAAGAGAAGTTTCAAGAAGTAAAACATATGCTTTATCTTACTGGGTCAGAGAGGACCTCATGGTGCCTGATTTAAAATGTCATGAGGGGAACATGTCGACAGGTCCATATTGAGGGGAATCTTCCAGCCTGGAACTTGTTTCAGGAAGGGCTGTTACACGAGAAACCAGTTACACCAGTTTTTGGGGGTAACCTTTAGGTCGGCAGTTCAAACCCAGGTGTGAGGACTCTTCAGCCAATCAGTCCTCTAATCAGTAATCTAATTAGGGAGTTGCAGCCGAAAACCTAAATACACTGCTACCCTTTCTGGATAAGATTGGCCACTCCTGTTCTAGTAGTAATAACATGTTTTATTACAGCGTGATTATGACATATCTTGGTTGGTTATCTCGGTTAAGATCAGGCACATGGGGTTATTTCTCTGCATCATGTTGACAGAGATGGTGTTCACAGCTTCAGGGTGGAGAGCTGTCGCCTTTTTCCAGGTTCGTCACCATGACAAGCTATAGAGCCAAATTAACAATGCTTTAGAGGTACAGTATTTTGCTCAGTCAAAAATTAATCTGGCCTTACAGCCAGCCAAACATTGCTTAGCTTGTACATGTCTTTGCTTTAACTAAATGAATGCAATAATGATTACTTATTAACTAGCCTTCTCTGGGCTGAACTCATACAAGGCTGTGGGCATGAAAGGTAATATTGACTCTTCAGCCAATACTGATTGAGACATGAAATCTTTTCTTGTATTTTTACTTCTCATTGTCGATTTGTTTACTTTTAGTTTCAAGTGAAATCCGTTGTCAGGAAAAAAATCCCGTCACAGTAATCATTAATCTGTAAAATAGAGTGCCAGATAAATACGTAGATGTTCAGTAATCAACAGGCAGACTCTGCAATGGTGTTTCGGGGAGTTTAACTTAATCTTTAACGTTGTGTTAAAGCTTAAGGAACAAGACAGAAATGGCACTTCACCTTCTTGGAGTTTCTTACCTGCTCCTCCACACATCTGTCGGAATAGCGGCCGAGAGTAAGTATAACAACCTTTGCACATTTGAAATGGGTTAAAAACATGTTTCATGAGCACTAAAGTCTGCATGTTTAACTAAAAAATTTGTAACAGATCGATTTGTGTTCTCTTGCCAGCAATAGAAGGGGAGACCGTGGACAGTTTCTGATTTTTTTCATTTTCGTTTCTACAACGCAGAAAAATTACAATGAAAAAATTGCTTTCCTTTCAAAGTAGAGTATTTGCTAAACATCCATGGTGTGACTTATGCAGGAGGAATCCTGTATCCCTTCGAACAACTGAGCTTGTTCAGCAGTTGTCTCCAGTATCTCCTACATATCTGTAAGATTTTGTATGGGGATGTAAATGACTTGTTGCCAGTCTCACCTTTTGGTGCATCTACTCGTACTAGTTAATTTAATTTATAATGAGATGCATAGTGATAAACAATTGTGAACAAAAACAGAGAACTACTATTCCCATGTCAAGCCAAAAAGCCAGTGCTGGTTCTAATGCCGTTTCTCCATTCTCCGTGTAGGTCTGGTGGATCTAGAGACAGCCTCGATCCTGCTGACACCATGCTATACCCGGGTGGCGTTGCACTGCAATATTTCCTCGCAGGCGGAACTCTCTGTCAATAAGCTGGCTTGGATTGACGTGGCCAGCCAGACGGAGCTGTGTGTCGTCAATATGAATAATCTGAGTTCCCCTGGGAACCACAGCATGAAATGCGAGTACCTTCCCCAGAAGAGGCTCACGCTGACTTTCAGGCACGTTCACCCAGAGCATCAGCGAATGTACAAGTGCAGCCTGAAGTCCAATCGAGGAATCAAACAGGCCACCACCAAAGTTAAGCTACAAGGTGATTTCTTGAGTTCATCAACGTCCCTACAGGATGAGTGGAACCGTAGCTGTAGATGTTTTCCGGGTGTTTCATTGGTAGCCTATGAATCTGAAATCCATCTATACAGCACAGGAGCATAAGGCAAAAGGCAGGGAACCACCTTAGATTGGATGCCAGTCTATTACATGGTGCAGAAA
>JAABNY020000095.1:10489887-10499901 GCA_015164015.2 Brevimyrus niger | reverse complement strand
TATACAGCACAGGAGCATAAGGCAAAAGGCAGGGAACCACCTTAGATTGGATGCCAGTCTATTACATGGTGCAGAAATGACTTATGCATTTCATAAGCAGTACTGGTGAGGTTAGGTGTTGTGCAGTACTGAAATTACACAAAAATGTACTAATCGTGGGTGCCCTGTGTAAGTAGGCTAGCTCTGTGACCAAGTCATGCTACATATACTATTTCTTACTGTCTGGTTTCACTTCTTTGCCTCCAGATTGCTACAGAAACAAATACCTCAACTTATCTGCGTCGCGGGCCACATGCCATTTCTCTGGTGTTTATCCCAAGGGGGAGGTTCACTGGTTCCATGGCGACAGGAATGTGACGGAGCACTCGGACGGGCATGCGACTAGGCGTAACCATGACGGAACTTTCAACGTGTCCAGCAGCCTGCGCACAGAGCATTCGTCAAGTGAATGCTCCCTATGGATCCCCAGCTCTAAGGTTTACCTGGTGCGGCAACCTATAACTAATCTGGATTCACTCAGTTACAGGTCTGAGAGCAGAGCCATAGCTGCCCATACCTTCAGCCTAGGGTTTGGGTTAATGCTGACCAGGCTCCTTCTGCCATAGTCCTGCCAGGCACACGCCAGGGACGCTCCTCTCTTGCTACCTCATGTGAGGGAACACGAACAATAAAAAATTAACTAAACTTGGTGACCAGAAGCCAGTGGTTTGAGAGGCCTTTCGTCGTGTTTTCTATCAAATTGATGTTTAAAATTGTGAATTGAGTTGTTGGATTTGTTTTTTTTTCCAAGAGATTTTTTTTAAGTCCCGTGTGTAATTACTGCACAGACAATGAGATCTCAATGGACTTTGTCACCTGTAAAATAATGCTGCCAGTGTATGGGTGTAGTGCAGACGTGGTTAGCGCCAAACAGCCAGCTTAACAACTATTGTATATGTCTTCCCGTCATTCTTCAGGAAAAAAATCAATAATGTAAATGCAGCATGTTTTTTCTTTTATGCCATCTTTTCCCTATTGTGATCATATGTAGCATAATTAAGCTAGCACCTTCAATTACAATGATCTCTGTTTGTGTATATCTGCACCTAGTGGTCAGGATTTTATCATATATCAACAATTAAAACATAAAATATTTAGTTGTAGCCTGTTTTTTATACAGAATATCACACTAATAGAATGAGAGGACTGGAACACTTATTTTAACATACTTTATTCATAACTAAGACTAACAGTTAAAGGGAATTCAGTCCCAGCAACTGCAAGTCACTACTTTTCAGCAGTTTACAGGTGTTAACACAAGGGAAATGGTAGGAAACCACCAAAGTAAAGAGAATCGGGTGCCTGTGTTGGTAGCATCAGAAATGAAAGACACTTTACTTGCAGTACTAAGAGGCGTAACTCTCAGCCAGTCTGTTTCGCAGGAAGCAGGTGATGATTCTGAAGAAGAAATAAATTCCATTATTATTTTTAAACGGTTTGGAGGGAATCAGAGTTGAATGTTATGATTGTCAGTGTACTGAAACCTTCCTGGATACGATTATCTGAATGCTGGAACAGGAAACTGGACACCATTCAACATATTGTCTTTTTAAAACGGTGTCCACAATTGGAAGGCTGTGGTGAGTGACACGCAGAGCCGTACATCAAGGTGCTGATCGGCATGAATGCTTCTGCGTAAACAATGGTGCTCACAGCGGAGCGAACATCTCGCCTTTTTCTTACTAATCCATCTCGCGCCAAGGTGAAAGAACCTGCATCCTGACACGTCCCTACAGCTGGCCTGGGCTGTGCCCCTGCTAAGGAGCCAAGAAGTGTCCCTCGGATCAGGTGACAGGAGGAGTTTGTAAAGGAGGTGGGGCCAAGCAATTGGAGGAGGCGGGAACAAGACATCTGATTGGTTGGGCTCACCTCCTCTACAATATGATTGGTTATCTCTCTGAACCAAGCATTTTTCATTCTGCCCCCAGAACATTTCTGTGTAAGCACATTTTCATCAAAACACAATTTTTACCATGGACGTGGTGCTGATAAACATAGCTTACATAGTGTTTTTTCTCAATCAAAAAATTTTCCATGGACTCAGACGAGTCTTGTCATGTACACAATTGTGCTTGTACGGTGCACAATCCCGCTTCCCCGGTACTCCTGCTGAACTTCCTCATTTGGTGAGGAATGCATCTTCCGTAATATGTTTTATATGGTATTTAAAAAGACAGACTCAAAAGCACGCCTGGCATTTCAACAGGAGGAGCCCCGCGTAGACCGGGAGGTCGGAATTGGCAGTGAGAGCCGGAGGGAACAGTGGAGTGTAAGAAAACTGTTCATTTACTGCAGAGTAATGAGCAACGAATAGGAGACTTTAGGATAAATTAACACTCTGTTTACCTTAGGAGAATATCCAAGGGGTGGGCGTGCTTGGGAAGTCTTTTAGAAAAGCACAAAAAGTACAGGCTGGATTTCCTTACCTTAGCGACTGAAAACCCATCTATCGCCGATGTATTATGCATTCCGGGTTAGTTATACATTTCTGTGTAAACAGCGAAAAGACTCATTCCGGGAGTCATGATCCTGAGTCAATTCCGTTAACCACTATGCTCACTAGACACAGTAAGTTCATGCTGCGCCTTCACTGTGGAGGTGAGTGTGGGTGACCGCTTGAAATATGTGCTAATTTTTAGAAAACAGAAACCGTACCCATACTAGTCAGTTCAACAAATTAATTTTAAAATCAAGCAATCTAGACTCCCTTGTAAAAAAATGAATGCATTTCAAAAATAATAATAACAAGAAGGGTCCATAGCACTATGTGCTTTGGACCCTTAATAATAATAATAATAGACTGCTGCTTAATGCCATGATCTCTAGCCGATGCAAATTTGATAAAATACTGCCCTCTACTGCAGGAAAAGCGGTTGACGGCTGCTCATTCCTTCAGAAGAAAATGGAAACGTTACGGTTGGTGCTAGACGTCATGGGACATTAGGGAGGTATTTTAATATTGATTCTGCGTATGCCATTTGAAAATACAAATCTATCATTTAAAATTTACATCTATATTACAGTTCTAGTGTTCTTATACATTTGGTTTTAATAATTAAATTCATTTTAAGTTGCAACAGCATGTTTTAAACTGGAAAATCCCCACAACCGGTTCTCGCCTGCACCACAAGGGGGAATATAAAGCACATCGTTCACCTCATGACACCTTTCATAGCCCAAGCCTTCATATCTCCATCGCCGCCTAGTATGACAAGAAAGAAGCATAACTGATGAAAAAGCAGTTAGCCGTTTAAGGCGCTGCACCGCCTTTAGTCAGCGCGAAACTACGTTTTGTTTGAGTTGCACAAATTCTCCAACAACCCATTTGGTTTGATTCATGGAATTCATGATTCGAGGAGTCGCGGGCGAATACCGTAAGTGTGGAAATGGAGAAAGAGGGGCGAGCGGATAAGGGGAGAAAGGGCGCCGTTAACCGGCGTGCATGTTACACGGTGTGGCTTACGCTTAGGTCTGCGCCGGGAGAAACGAAGCGCTGCAGACGCGCGTTAAAATCGGAGCGGGGGTGTGAGATTAAGCGAAGCGGATGACGGGCGGATTCTGCGCGAGTACCGTCTTTTCGTTTCTTTTACAGAAGTCAGTCTTGGGGAACCTTTGCTCAGGCCAAAGAAGAGGCATTACTTTCGATGGGAATGCACGCTCGCTTCATCAAAAACGCACGACGGCTTCAGGGACCATTAACCCCAAAGGTCCAAGAAATATAGCGAGCTGTCTTGCCTGAGGCAATTCACACGGCTGCAGCAGGGGACCGCAAGCATATGCGTGAATGATGTAAGGGAGCGTTTTATTGACTGGCTGGCACTTTTCCCACCGTTAAGACACTTACAATATTACAATTTTTTATAATCCAGCCAGGTGTGGTTCAAACGTGCAGGGATGAAATTCACACTGCTCTCAATGACTGTGAGAAGTGGGTGGGGTGCTTTTCCCAGAGAGGGATGGCATATGTTCAGGGTGCAATAACCGTCTATAGCCAGTGAGTACAGAATGCCACGTCTAACACAGATAACGGGGATGGAAAAAACACTAAGCATGGATGGTGAACTGCAGCCATCCAAAATGCTGCGATGAAAAATAAATACGTACAAATAATTCAATTCAAACTGATAAAACTTTATTAATAAGAGCCTAAATTATATCCTTGTTTTTTATTTGTTTTTTTTTAAAAGAATGCGATTTTTAGGCGAAGCAAACAATATTGGTTACTCACCAGTCAGCTCATTTTACACCTGCATTTACATCACTAGGTAAATCTCAACATGCATCATGAGGCAAAAGAAGTGAGGTAAGCAGGGTCAACGGTTTAGAAAAAAAAAAGGTAGATGGTTGTATCCGAGTTCCTTAAACACAAACAGAAAAGTGGACATGACTCTATGAACCCCATACCCCCTCATCTTCAGATGCATACAGCATAAGCCAAATGTATTACCTTTATTTTACTGTAAAGTGTAAAATAATAATATCAATATAATTTAATAATCATAAGACCTTGATTTTCATAAAGAATACACAAATATTGCAGATTTGTCGTTGCAATATACTATGTAATCGACTGTCCTCGGGGGCCCCCTCCCAGTTCACCTGCCCCGCTGGTCCTGTCACTGCACCCCTGAAAGAAAGCACATCCCTTGCATGACTAATAATAAATGTGCAATTTTACTGTACGTCTAATGGTATCAGATAAGACTTGCCGTTACAGCACATGACAGAGGGTCATTCACCAGGTTTCTCCGGGTTTCTCCTGTACCGTGAGAAAGTAGAAAGTCATTAGGCCGATGTCACCGAAGTATATTTACGTTATATTTAGGTGCAAGTTATTGCAGCCATTTAATTTCTTCAACTTTCATATGAATAATTTAATAACTTTCAGGCTAATTGTAAATATAGTGTGACCCTGTAATATTCTGGAATGTGCGGCCAGAAGATTAGGCAGGACGTTACTTACCAGCAGGAAGGACTAATGAGATTTAGGGTTTAAATTTGTCAAGGGGGCTTTTTCTCTACTTGGACGCAATACTAATTGCAAGGTGACGGAGACAATCAGCACTCATAAAACATAATAATCACTAGGTATATACATCAAAGCACAGCCACGTTGTCAGTTTTCTCCAAATTTATAACTAATCAGGGGACCCTTCTACCATGTCTGCCGGCCTGTGTGCCAATGAAGACATAACCCTCTTCAGCTTTATCTCATCCACTGCATGTTGCAATCTGTGCTGGAAGCCTGTGCAGCAGCACAATGGAGCCCTTTGCTTTTTAAGTAAGTTACATCATGGCCCTTGTTCATTTGGATCATTTTGTTCAGTCCTCAGTGGATGGCGCTCACTCCATCCGCCATCAGACATACTGCATCAAACAAACTATCTAATTCAAGTCTTGATTGCAAATCTATGGGCATTTGAAACTTTGCCCTTTCATCTGGACAAACCAGCGGCAGCTATTTACATTACAAAAAAAAAAAAACACTCAAAAAACAAAGGAATTGGGATTGAATCATGAAAATAGGAGCCACAGAATAGCAATGGAGGGCTTGCATTTATTGGACACTGAAAACAGCACAAAGTCTCCATAGATGCAGCACGGAAAGGCAGTTTGTGATTTCCACAGTGCTCAAGTGGAGACTATGACTATGAGGTCTATTGAATTAATATATGAAAAATTATGGGCATTTAGGCAGTGCAAAAGATCCATTGATTCAGTGTGGACAAGGCATTTGTGACTTTTCTCGTGGTACAGTGGAGACAGAATTAAAAAAAAAAAAATCTAAAATGGTTTGCCCTTTAATCAGCTAGGGTAGGGGGAAAATCATAATATTTTTTATTTATGTAATGTATGGAACTACATGACATTTCATGCACAAATAACAGGAATCAGCATTGAGAACAACGATGTACTTTGTGATGGTTCAGATTCTTGATTTGAAATGTCAAACGTGATTTGTCAATGTCCTGCTGTTACTGACATCTGAAAGATGCCGATATGGCAGCTACAGAGAAAAGACTTTAAACCTACGCTATAAATAACATTGAAAAATGACACTATAGTAACATCTAAAATTGCTTATAACCTATGTAACAGAACATTTGAAAGTCTGTCCTCCACAATACATCTTCCATTCACCTTGCAGCTGCAGTGTTGTGGGGGGGCCCAGGCTGTGTGTGGGTTGAACCCGGGATGGGATGTCAGTCTGTTAGGGAACAAGCTCGTATGCAAAGTGGTAATCAAGCGTTGATTGCAAAGGGTATAAAGCAGTCCATGCCCCTCCGAACCACCAAAGGGAGAGCAACAAAGGTTAGCAGTTAGGGGACAATTGGTGGTTTGTCCTGTGTTAGAGTCCAAAAGACTTCCTTGGATTTTTGATTTGCTAGAACAGGCTGTTGGACTCTGAGGGTGATAATGAACTCACTCTTGCACCCTCCACAGCTTGTGTCACAGGGACCTGCATACAAATCCAAGAAGCTTCAAATCATGCAGAGTTTTACAGAAGGCACGTTTTAACGTCACTTTCGCCACCTGGTGTTGCACAGAAAGTCAAATACTATGCGACACGCCCCTAAAGTGCGTGCTCACTGTCTAGCTGCGTAGTGCTCCGAGCGTGTGAGGATTAGCAGGAATTCAGGGGCCTGCTGTTGTCAGCCTACTCACTGGAGACAAAAGTGAGTCATCTGCGTGCAGCGATTTGAAAGCCTCAGTTCCAAGCGCCCAGCTCCTTTTCCAACAAAAGCTGTGAAGCATCCTCAGAAGTCAACAGCAGACAGATTAAAAACTAGAAATAAGAAGTGTGTTTAGATCCATAGGAGATTTGGAAAGACGACTTCAGAGCTGTCCACACTACGCAGTTAACGTTGTCTCCATCAAGGATGATTCAACTTCACAAAAGACAACTACCATATGAGGCTTTGACACCCACCCTACAGCATGAGTATGGGACCTTAGTGTTTCTCATGAAAGCTCTTTAATATATCTACTGCTAGCAAAAGTGTCTAAAGCATATTACAGCACCTATGGGACGGTTCCAAGCTAGGTAGGATTTCAAAAGGAACCAGTTGGGTCTGGTAAACCACAGTGTCGACTTTCCTGTGAGGTGAAATGAATGTATGATATGCTAGAAAAATTTTGTAAAATTGTAGGACTACCTGTTCTCACTCCATAAAATCCCCAATAAGATCCATTGATGTCATGACCCTCAACCCACAGAACTCTTTGGAATAATAGAGGAAAGGGGACATCCTGCCAGCAGATTAACGGAACTTCCGTTAACAGTGTCTTACTATCTAACGCAAAGTATATGCATTGTCTCAATCTGCTGCTTTAAAACGTATTAGTTCTATATTTGGAGTACAAAATATAACTTGACACAGTCCACAGTCACTTTATATGTTTCTTTTGATCCACCCTGTTTCAGTAGTGAAATATTTGTAACCAGTGGAATTTAAGACTGCATGTGTAATGTGATGTGCAAATCGGGCATCTGACTGTCTGCTATGTTTGACCCTCATCATAATGAACACCTGCTGCTCAGAGAGGCTCCTGGCACATGCAGAGATTAGCTTTAATGATGCAAAGCCAGCTCGGTGTAATCAAACGGCAGCTCCCCACAGACAAGGAGAGTGATTTTTTTATCAATCAGCCTGTCAGGCTTCCAAAAACATTAGACGCATGCGAGTTCGCTCCCAGTTACATCTCTCGGGTCCTGCCTCTGTGCCAATTCAAATTCTTGTTGACAAGCTTAGTAGACAGACTCCAGTACTAATTTACGTCATTCTTATGACACTTTTAATTTGGATCGTTCTATTCTCAGCACAGAGTTTGCTCAGCATGGTAGAATAGTCCCGGCGGAGGGGGGACTGTACACCGAGGTGTCCGGGAAGCAGATACACTCCATTTCCTATTTGATTAAATGAACCTCACCATCATTCTATGCTGGATGGGTGGCTATGGGAGATGGGCGGATGGATACACACCATTAAAGCCCATCCCAAGACCAAAGCAAGATACATCTGTAGCTGAGAGCTACCATGGTGAGAGAGAGCTTTGTGGCCATTCGAAATATGAAAGTCCAGACGCAGTTTTTTTATGGCATCTGGCCTGTTTATTTGCAGCCCAGCATTAATCCTGCTTGAAGTAGTGGCCAGTCTTTCATGCTGTAAACACTTCAGAACTGGACCCAGCATGCCGGGTCCAACGGGGAGCAGCAGCCAGCAAGTGCGTCGAGCCGCAGAACAATGCCGGTTTCCCGGGGCAGTTGCTATGGAGAATGAAAGCCGCTGATTGGTTCGGTATGCAGACACGGGAGGCCGCATCCTCTCCAGGTAATTAGCTGAGGTGTTTTCTGTGTCTCCGTAAGCAAAATGCCTCACAGGCTATAATGGACTGGAAAAGCTTCACCTGATGTAGCGTCTGCAAACCAGAAACATCATGGAGCATTTTCTCTTTCACTCTCTCTCTCTGTTTGTGTGTTTAATGCAAAAAAGCATTATTGATGTATATTGGATGCTGATGGTTTTAATTTTGCCAGAGGGACTAAGTGAATGTTATACATATGAAACTGTAACTAGTGCTGACAGCCAGACCCTGGGGCTTCATTCCTTTCAAGAGAGTAAATTCCTGTCTTGTATCCTGCTTACATTGTGGACTGAACTAGAGACTACTGAGCTAGAAGCCCTAAATAATGAACCGGCAAGAAAAAGTTTGACAGTTTGGATTGTGATGTTTGACTGGTTGCCATGATGCATGTTTCGGACAGTAACCAAAATGATGGAGTCAAACAGAATTAACCCATTATTTGCGAAAGCCAGATAGATGAAGACATAAATGCTTATATATTTATATATAGTACCAGCCAAGCCATCTGCAAAGGAGAGTTACAGTGTCATATCATATGACCTGGTCACCTGACCAAAACAGAAATAGTTTTTGAGGAGTTTGAGCAAATAATGAAGGAAAAGCAGCCAATGAGTGGTCAGCATATATGTGGAACCTCCATCAGTACAGTTTCAAAAGCATCCCTGGAGGCCACCTCATAAAACTAGCATAGATGAGACAGTAGGGTCAGCCAGTCCCTGGAACGATTGAGGTTAAGGGTCTTGCTCAAGGTCCCAATGATCACTCTGCCGACCAAGAGATTTGAACCTGCAACTTTCTGACTTCCAAACAACCACAGAGCCCCCATCCCCCCCCCCCAACTAATAATAATTATTATAATTATTATAATTATTTTTTTTACACTTTCTTTGGTCAGTACATACTTCTATATATATTATTTTATAGTTTTTAAGTCTTTAAAATTATTGTCAAATGTAGAGAATAGTACTAATAGACCTTTCTATGGGTATGTGTGTCCAAACTTTTGATTGGTACTGCAAATATATGTTATGTTATGTCATGTTATATCTTCTGTGAATTCCAGTAATGACTCACAGCTAGATTTCCTCAGCCTTAGGGGAAGATCACTGCAATGTAAATGTAGGGCCTCTGAGCAGTAAACATGCTCCAGATGTCTCCAAAGCCCACAAGGGGAAGAAGATAGTTACTCATGTACAGCTGATGTCATACATACATCTATGCTGCACATGTGCCACCGCGTGGCTATAGGTAGAGAGAGAACACGGTAGTCCAGCCCTGCTGGCCATGTGGAGCAACAGCAGCGCAGCAGAATCTGACCCAGCAGCTGTGCGTTATCTTCAGATGGCTCACAGCATGAGTCCGGAAAACACCAGGTGCCCCAGCAGTGGACTCCACACACATGGCCGTGAATGCATTATGAATGGTGGGAATATCAACAGTACCCTTACGGTTACAGACGTAACTGTCACAGGGCCTGCATTTGCAGATTCCTGTTTTTATCAGCGGCTGTTGTCTGAAGGTTGCAGGAGCATTGTTGGATTGCAAGGTACTTCACCTGAACTGCCGGAGCAAAATTGTCAATATACTGGATTCCAGTCTCCAGCCAGA
>JAABNY020000095.1:10464476-10487041 GCA_015164015.2 Brevimyrus niger | reverse complement strand
GGGGGGGGCTGGCATAACGAGCCGCACACCTGACAGGAAATGGAGAAGCGGCAGAAGAACTTTCCAAGGGTCATTTGCCACGTCACAGAGACCCGTTCCCTTTATTTCTTTGCGCTGCCGTTTGATTCGATTGTCTGTTTTCCATTCTACGTGTGGTTTAAGACATTTGGTAAACCTGATCCTGACCATTGGACTGGTGGAGTGGAATGTGAGGAGCTGTGCCAATGGATGGCCCTCCAGTGACGATACGGTACTTCACTATGAGATGCAGTTTCCTGTACATGCAAGAGAAGCAGATGAATTAATGTACCCTCTAGGGTGCCCTTCCAAGTTAGAAAAGTGCCTTTGTAATGGAGAGAAAAAGATCTTTGATGGATTGCCTTCTTCAAATGACATACGGTGCCCCACTATGAGATGCAGATGAAATAATGTAGCCCCAAGGTGTCCCCAAGTGTTTGATATCTATGTTGTTTCTGTAGTTGACAAAACATTAGTCGAATAACATTAATCAGAAATAAATGGGATAAAGACCATTGCACCTTACATAGTGTACCATTCTCCTGGGGAGGGGATGCAGTATGTGCCCTTTTTATTTTTTTCACCCTTGCCCTTGAAGCAACCATAGTTCACCACTAGATCATTGTCATTGACCCAAAGGAAAAATGCAATTTCCTTGCTTTCTTTCCCGGATCCCTGTATAGGGGCAGTATCTAGAGATAATATGATGCAATATTTGTTGTTATGATTTTTTTTTTTTTATAAAAGTTCCCTTTTGAGGCCCATGAGTGCTGGTAGAATAGAGGTAAAAGCCAAACATCAGAAATCTCCAGCTACATCTCAATATCTGCCTTATAATAAATTGTACAACATCACAGCTAGAGGCAAAATGACAGCTGTAAACAAGCTCATAGCTGTGAGCTCAAGCTTTGAAAGCATCCATCTATCCATCCATTCCCAGCCTCTTATCGACATGGTTGTCAGGGGAGCCTGGAGCTTATCCCAGGCAGCAAAAAGGAGAACATTCTGGAAGGTCAATCACACACATATTATATAATGTGATGCCAAGTCAAACTTTTTTTCAACCTTTTCTGTGGCATGCAAACCACCAGACATACGGTATACAGAGCAGAGAAAGTTACTGCTGATGAGAATGTTGCTACACTTCTCGACCTCCGCAGACCTTTCCAAAGTCATCTGTTTTGCAAAACATTACATTACATTAGGGATTCAGTTGAATCAGGAAAAGCAGTTACAGGGAGGGCCGTGCAGCTTTATCAAGTCAAGTTAGCTGTGATACTTTCATACATTTCTGCGATAAAGCCTCTGGGTGTATTGAGCATTTTTGTTAACATGGCTGAAAAGGCATGAACTCAACCGTAAGCAAGAAAAGGCAGCAACCGTCATGAGGCATTCATTATGCCATTAAGCTCAACACGCAATAACTCCGAACTGCATTTGCAGCGTTCATGAAAGACGAGAGACACGCTCGTTTGTGTTTGCACGTGTATGACGTATATCTGGACTGAGCGCGGCTAGACCGCCTGCCCCGTGTGTACACAAAACACAGAGAGGTTACTGCAGGTCATCGAGTGTGACAGCCCATGACGAGGCGTAGAACTTCTGGCTGCCTGGCATGTCCCGTCCATTCACTCCCCGTCGCGTGATTAGCGACACAGGTGCCAGGAGACGCAAAGGGAGGCCATTGTGTGTCACCCGGGGACCACTGACAGATCGGGAGCCTGTTGTCACAGGAGATGTGTGTAGTGACATCAAGCCTCACCTGACAGGGTGGGGTAGGCAGGTCAGGCCAAGGGGAGCGTGGGTTAGGCGGAGAACCCTTGATGTATTATAACGCCTAACAGCGAACATAAAGCCCTAATTAAATGCTTTATTTTGGAGTCATTTAATTGGAGCTTCCATCACATAGTTCCACCCTCAGGAAAATGTGAATCTTCTGCTAGCAGTTAGGTGGGCCGATATCGCAAAGTAAATGGGGCAGTCACCTTGGAGCGAAAGGATTATTTATTAACGTCATATTTATGGTCCGCTCTTAGCACCTGGGCACAGATTTAGCCCCGGGGAGCTGCTGTACGGCATTTCTCATCCTTTTCCTCCACACAGTGTAAAAACCACACACCGATGCTCCAGCAATGCTGAGGAAAATAATTGAAAATTGCGGAGATGTCATGCCACATGATTCTAGTTGTGGCCTAATTTTTTAAGTGAAAATATTACAATACCGACTGCACTGATAACAAAAATGGACACACAGCCTAAATGAGTCTCAGATTAATTCAGATTTTTTTTTTTTTTTTTTTGCTCTTACCAGATGGGCTCTGTTTTCTCTCGTCAATAAATCGGATAAATGAATGCCGGTCCGGGGTCTCCATGGTGACCGGCAGCAGTGTGAAATCAGGGGAGAGGTGATTCTGAGGAACATTAAGGGAGCTGGATGCAGTGCAGCGCAGTGTGTCTCTCTCGCGGGGTCAGCCTCTAAGGCACGGCTAGACACACAGAGACGGTCTCACCACGGAATATTGTATTCAGCTGAAAGACCAGCACGCCTACGTAAGACACGCATGTCTTTCAGACTGCGATTTGCCTAAAGCAACAGCATAACTTTCAAATATTTATTTACAGTATAACTTTGCTCAGTTTTCAATTGGTCTTACAGTGCCCATAGTTATCATGCTGTTATGAGTCAGAAAAAAAAATCTGCCAAATTATTTGTTTGCCGCAAACAAAAATAACTCTCATTGAATTGTTGTGGATTCGTACTTTTTGCCAGTAGAAACAGCGAAATTGCCTTGTTTATATAAATCCTTTTGAGATGAACGTGGCAGATGCAGAGAATTGGTTTTTGGTTTCTTCCTCCCCCGAAGGCATGGATTTCCAGTACTGCTTCAGTCCGACAATCTGTGGTCAAGAGCACAGAAAGTGAAGGACAAGATATCTCTGGGTTTAATGGAGTGTTTGGAGAGAAAATCCCATTCTTCACGGAAATGATAGCTGATGCCAATCCTGCGATTTCACCCAGGAAATAGAATGACCTTTTCTATATACCCAAAATCATTTTCTAAATACCTATTAGGGAGCAATCGATTTGTTTTGAGAAAGATTAAATGTTGACATGATCTGCTACACGTTCAATATCATTTCAGTTCAAGAACGGAAAGATTGCTGAAATTGAATTAGTTGATGCTGGGTGGCACTGATATCTCACGCCTCCATGTCTGTGGGTTCAAACCCCCCTGTTTGCTCTGTTTGCATGTTCTTCTTTTGCAGTGCAGGTCTTCTCCTGCAGGCCAAAGGTCTGCATATAGGCTGATCAGTGTCTCCAAACTGCCCATAGTATATAGGTTCCCCATGAGGAACCGACGCCTCATTCGGGGTGTTCCCCTGCTTTACGCTGCCTGGGAGGTGCTCCTGTCTGCCACATAACCACAGCATGCATAAGCAGTTGGACGTTGGATGCATTAATGGATGATGCTTCACGTACTGCTGCAGAGTCCAGCTGTGTAGCAGTGTGATTGTGCCATCCATTTCAGCTTCCTCCTGACTAAAGATCTGCAGTTGAGCTGACTGTTGTCTCGAAATTGCATTTAACATTTGCATGGATGTGTCCATTTATAGGCAGGTATTTCGTACCCCAGCCTCGTGCCCTATGCCGCCTGCTATAGGCTTTAGCCCCCCTCCCCCTGTCCAGGACAAGCAGCTTGTAGATGGATTTATTGCATTATATTCAATTGACGTACCGCTCTGTGCTTCACTTCCCCTGTGACCCTGACCAAGACACATCGCAGATAAATGGATGGATGTGCTGCAGTTCACACCGCATATGATAAGCCAGGAACAGGAGACATGAAAGCCGCAGCCCCCCTTCGCAGCTGGAATGCGTCGTTAGGTGGTACGCAGCAGCCCGCCTGCAGCAAATTGAAACAATAAATTTCACCAATGTATATAACCCTCAGGTTACCATGTGAATCAAAAAGCTGAAATCTTTACAGCCTTTCAGTTTTGCCTGAGAAGAAAAATATTCCTTCACTGTTCATTATTAATTCCATTTATCCACTAAGTCTTAGCTGACCCGAAGCCAGCACATGAATGATTTACTCCAGCAGCTGATGGAAAGAGTTATTGATGCGGCTTCCGTGTCGTTCCCATAAACAGTGCTTTTTTCTGGCGCTCTCACCTGAAGCCACTTGGGTCAGGTACATTTCTCTCCTGCGACTCTAATCTGTCCACATACATTCATCCAACTTATTATTACCTACTGCCATTTCATTAGGAAGATGTTTAACCTTCTTATACTCAGTTCTGAAATTCACATCTGAATTTAATGCTGTACAATGCAGAATTGATGTACGGGGGCAACGTGCGGCCCAGCACGTTTGGCCTGTGACTGTAATCAAAAGATCGCAAGGCCTCGAAACCTCTGAAAAATGCCTGGAGGGGGGGGGGACTGAATCAATAGCTGACCCTGTGTTCTAACCGTAAGCTCCACTCTGACCTCTATGTGTCTCAGAAGAGCAAGTATATGCAAAAACTAACACATTCCAATGTATTTGTAATAGCAAATAAGCATTCATTGTATTTGTACTTGAATCATTCATCTGTAATGTAGAAGTAGTAATGCAGAAGGCCTGCTACTTCCTGTTTCCAGGGCTCTGACTGTTGTTCCTGGAGTCTGCAGTTTCTCCCAGTTTCTGGGTGGGTTTCCTGCAGGTGCTCAGGATTCCTCCCATTGGCCATAAATTCCCCATGTGGATGAGCGTGTGCATTATACATATCATTTGACCTGTCTGTGTGCTAACTGGTTTATACCTGGAGTTTGCCCTGCACTGCTATGGGAAATGCAGAGACAGAAATACTCAGGACTGAATGAAAATATGGGGGGGTATTAAAGCATTAGCATCAGAGAACTGCTAAAGGTTTGCCTTTTTAAGGTTCCCGTTTCCTCATCAGTCATATGGGGGGAAATGAAAACCCCATTGGAAGTGAGATAAGCTTGTCTTGTTCATTAGCAACATGATAAACAGCCAGGGGATGGATGCTGTAGTAGGTGATGTCGCGTTGTGCGTGTCGTGAATTTGTTTGAAGGAAGCACTGTGACCGTAACGTAAGTGACAGTGAAAAAATATCTCCCGCCTCGCATTTACAACCTTTATTACAAAGAAATAGTCGACCCAGGCCAGGTCTGTCTCTTCCTGATGTATGGGCAGGTCTGTTAGATCTGGTATAGAGGGTTCCTGCTGGGTCATATCCAACAGATCTGCCCATAGCTCATGATGCTGTCAGTACAGCTCTTTATCTAGCCCACGGTGCTCTCCCACCCGCACCATTACAGCTCTGTCGCGGTTCCGCTTCTAGCCAATTCCGTCAGCTGCAAGATGTGTTTTTGCAGCTTGAAATTCTAGACCTCGGTGCCCGGGGTACGGAGCTGTGAAAGCAGGAGCACCACGGACCCCACAGACTCGGCACGGCAGGGAGGTCCAGTCTGTGAAGAGTCCTGACTGTTACAGGTCAGAAGGACCGGAAAATAAATCTCAGCCTCAGTCTTTTTGTGGTGACACTTTTTCTTTTACTTTCGAGGCTCCAGAGACCCCTCACGTTGGCGTCCGCCACATTTCAGACCTGAATTCCTGAGCACACCTCGAATTCGGTTTCAGTGACTCTGAAACTATTGTTTATAAACATAATTCACAGCTGCTGAGTTTTCTGGAACTACATCAGTTTGATTACAGTGGTCAAAAAAGTCGGATCAGTGTTCTTATAGCCTTCTATCAGTTCATTTTTGAAGAACAAAATTCTTGTTACTTTTTATTGTGTATGTATTCTGTGTTTTTTTCTGAGCAAATATACACGCTATACAGTTTATGTGTTTATACAGTATATAAGCATACTACAGCATCTGCTGAGTTGCCTAAACATTTATTTAATTCTTGTCACTAACTAAATTTCCCTTTAATAACATGGTAGTTTTAATGCAGTTATCCAATTTTTCCTCTAATTTAAACATTTAATTTTAATAAAAACATAGTTATTGCATCCACTGACTTGTGAATCACTTTTTGTACTGGGTAAAATCATCTAATAAGTGAAGGAAAGTAAATTATATAAATGCAAAGAAACAAAAAAAGAGCCCACATTCAGAACAGCCTGTACATACTGTACCATTTGAAAAATAACACCTGGGGTCATATTTTGCATCTAGTATAACAGAGATGCTGTATATCTGAGAGCTACAGAAAGAAAATAAGTATACTATTCATTCAAGCCTGGAGGATTGGGAAGATAAGTGCAGTTAGTTTGTCCCAGAAGGAATGCAATATTGCTTCTAACTGTCAAACAAACTGAGGCGATAACTTTAGCAAAGGAGCATCCATATTTTACAATTTCTTCATGCTTACAGTAAGTATGTGATGCCATGAAAACTGGGTATTCAACCCTGCTGAGTGCCCCATAAACAAGGACCAGTATCACCACCAAAACTCTTAAACCCGAACGATACCCTCAAGTGGGATGTGATGGACCTTCTGATAGTCATCGTACAAAGCAGTAGTAGCAGCATAAGCCCTTCACTGAAGTCCTGTCACCTCTGAGGAGGGCTGAATTAGAGGCTGTCAGCTGGCATTTAAGATTAACCGAGTAATTGCATTTATTCCAAATTTTAACACAAATTCATTTTGTTTGATGATATTAAACACTGAGTGTAACTTTTCAACAAAGCATACTACTTGTATTTAAGAACTAATTGTAGATATAAAAGGATAAGAAATGTATGTCCTGTTAAATATACCATGCTTACGTCTTGATTCATGTAAAATGCATCACACTGAATTTTAGAGCAAATATCTGCTCTGATACGATGTTCTGCAGAAGGTGTACCATGCTGGAGAAATGCAATACTGTTAAGATCCTTTGTTGCTACTGTGTCTGTAAAGCAAACTCTACCACTGCCTAGATGCAGAAATGCTTTAAGAAACGTGCCCTGCAGACATCCTGTTTGCAGTGTTTATTGTTCTGTGTGTTGGGGCAGGAAGGTTTAAACCAAGGGAAATAAAAGACTTAAAAACAGAATAAAAGCAGAGCAACTCTAAGAAAGACAATCTGATGCAAACACAAACCATCACAAAACCGAGCCCCAGACTGTCACCCTACCAACCCCCCCACTGGCTCCTGCCACTTTTGCAAAAGGTTAAAAACTGAAAAAACTGAAGTCAGTTTACTGATGCTATTTCTTCACCAAAATTTCCTACATGGCTTCACGTCATATTTCCCTTTCCCATACGCAAAATCTGTGTTCATGGTAAACCAATGAAGATAAGTCTGAGTCTAAAACGATGGGACGGAGGTGGCTGACATCATCCCCAACATCACACAAAGGCCGCGCACAGATATGACAATGCTTTTTAGAGCACCAGAGAGAAACGCGGATCTATTTAAAATATAGAAAAACATTAATAATCCCTCTGCACAAGCTTATCTTTTCCAACTTCTAAAAAACTAGGCCATCATTATATAATGTAAAACACTCTGACTCACAGGCCGTTCCCTGTGGAAAGAGAAACACGACTTCATGAAGCTGATGGAACTTTGGGCAAGTTTCTCCACACTCCCTTGCATTTATTTCACTCGAATTTTGATTCTTTATATATAATAGACCTGTTAGAAAGGCTGTTGTGGGAACGTGGTTGTTTCGTTAGCTTTCCTACCCGGTCATTAATGATTGGCACAACGGTAGCGAAATGTTAATACGTCTGCACTTAGTTCATTATTTGATGTTGTGTGTCAATGAATATAATACCACATCCATTTACATACCATATTTACCATTATCATTCGATTATTTAACACCCATTGTACATCCTGCTTTACAAGTTTCATTTAATAAATTCTGCCTTTAAAGTCATCCCCTCTGGGGCAGATTCTCTGACCGGAATCTTGTCCATATTGACCGCCTCTACCAGTATTAAACTCCTGCGCCAGTGTAGCGGTGCTACCTTACCCGACAAGACCATCAACCGGTATCCAGTCACACCGTACACAGGAGTTGGAATTACGGACGCTTTATTCTGTTTAAACACGGCACGGCACAATTAGCACCAGCACACGCTTGGCGAAGCTCTCTTTAAAATCCCCTCTTAGCTTCCGTAACGCACCGAAGCGAACACGAGCCTCGCAGCGTGTAAAAGTTATAGGGTTCGCCGCTAATACGACCATGACCAACCAGATGACATGGAACCAAAATTTGCATTCCTACCCACAATTACATTAAAAACCACAGAGCTTCAAAACATAACCAAAGTTTGGACAACACTAATATTCCCGAATTTTGATGAAGTTCACACAACTATATACTAACGTAAATACATAATATCTCACTAGCAATTGTATTGACCAGGAAATTAAGCAAAGTTCAGGAGAAACAAACATTAGTATATTGATTGCATATGGATTTGTTTTGTTTAAAAATTCTTAACACTGATTTTCTGGTTGAAGAGTTTACTTTCATTCCATGTTTACAGGAGAAAAAAACAGATAAAAAGTCCATCAATTTACTCAAAATAAAAATGCAAAAATAAGAAAAGTCCTTTTGCTTAATAACTGAATGTACAGGTTTAGATATAAAAATGTAATTGAGAAGCCAAATGGACAAAAATATAACCCCCCCCTCCCCCCCCCATAATTCTAATTCTAATTTATTACCATGAGCGGAACATCTCCCAAACTCAAAATGGTATTTGTTGTCATTCTGTCGTGCTTTGGGGCCCTGTGACATACTGGCCCCTGTATCACTTAAACGAAGCGCCACCAGGGGAGGGAGCCCAGCATGCAGCTGAAAAGGGGCCCCTCTTTCAGCAGAGTCTGTTTCTGACACAATGGATCAGAAGAGGCTTCCCTTAATGCTAATCAGGCTCCCTCCTTAGCATCTCTGTCTCTTTGATCTTCTTTGATGCTTAATTCTGAACTGATGACTCGATGACCCAGTTCCCAGTCTTGCACTTTCAGCACACATCTCCATGTGATATGCATTCATTAAATAAAAAGATAATTTAAATTGACTCATATATATGTGCACGTCTGCAAGAGAGAGAGATGTTTAGTGATTATGGAAGCATGCAGTTAACTGATGATACAAAGATTTCAAGAAAATGTCAACTTCACGCTGAGCATTAATGCAAAACAGCAACATTTAGAGACTGCAGCTTTCCCTCCTCTGTCTCCAATTAAAAAAATAAAATAAAGAGCCCGAGGGCACCACTTAAACCTCTTACTTCCTTGAAATTACAATTTTTAATCCAAATGGCATTTAACTCATGTTGATGTCATCTGTTTGTGACAGTAGCTGTAGCATTTTAACCTCAACTGCGCCCCTCTTTTCTTTATGACAGGTATTGTCACCAATATTTCTCTACTGCAGTTTTAAATCTACCATAATCCGATGGCAGAGGGGCCATTAATCTTTGGAGATCAGACTGTTTGTCCTCCATCCTGGAGGAAGAAAGCGTAGGGCTTTCATCCAGATTACCCTTCTCCAAAACCTCAGGCACGGTGGAAAGATTGTCCCTGCCCTTTTTGAATCGGACTGCCGTTGTAATGTGCGCGCGCTGCTCAAAAAGCAGAAGGGAGCCTGAGTGTTCAGCGCAAGATGATAAAGTGAGTATATAGAGGAGAGGGGAGACAGCCCCCGGGTTGGCAGGAGCCCTGTCATAGTCCTGGACTTGGCAACTCGTCAGGCAGAGCTCAGCAGGAGGCGCTATGGCAGAGAGAACATGACCAACTCGGGGTCTCCAGACAGCCCATTATGGAGTTCCGCACTGAAGCATGGCCCAGCTTGAAATCTGAGAAATGGAGAGACGGCCTGTACTGCCGGGCCACTTCATGCCGCGGCTTCCCAAAGCGGCTCATTTCACACAACAGTATAATGATGGCAGCGTATCAGCATCTGGATGAAGACAGTCAGCTCTGCCTGATGAAGCCCCTTCTGCCCCCTGCCGCCCGTGGGGCTAACGGGGAATGCCGTATTAACGAGGTCGCATCCTGATTCCGTGACCGAAACAGAAATCCCATTACATCGGCTCATTTTCAGCTGTTTACCCACTCTTTAATCAGGCATACATAATATAAGTCAATTCGAAGGCTTACAAATATCCTTTGTCCAATGACGAGTCTGTCGCCGAAAGCTGTAATTTATCCCATTTTTTCTGCAGGCGTGCCTCCTCCCACGCACAGGTCCAATCCCGTCACACTTGTCATCCAATACAGGCTCCCCATTTAATGACACCTCCCTACGGCAGGTCACATGTGCTGAGAAACAGCCGTGCTGCCGGGGCCTCTGTGTAATCAGGGGACTTGTAGCATATATCAGTGAATAGCTATTAAAATTCACCTGTGACAAGGGAGGAAACATTTCGCCTGCCGGGGATTCGGCACAAATAAACGTTCTGACAAAAAAGGCGGAGCTGCCGCACTCAGACGTCCCCAAAAGCAAACAGATTTATATATAAATAGGTCCATCAATCTATCTGTCCATCTATCTTGGAGACCACTTTTTCAGTAGGGGTTTGCAGCATATAAACAGGCCATCAATGAAAAAATAGGCACGTGATCCCTTACGGCGCCCCACCCTTTGACAGTTATACAGTGAGCTGTGAAAGCCAAGTGCCTTTCAGGGATTTAAAGACCAACAATACAGAGCCGAATCCATCTGGAATTCACACCTGTTCATGTTGTACTATAGGTCACTGTAGGTCATATCACATGACATCATCGCATTTCTAGTATGTGGCCAAAACTAGACCTTCTAAAGTTAAAAAAAAAATATATATATATAATAGAAATAATAATAATAGTATGTTTCAAATATCCCTTGAAAATGAATGACTTTTGCTTCAGGGTTAAATGACACAGATAAATGTTACATATCCTTACATTAACATTAACATTAACAAACATAATTGTAGTAATGCAACGGGCCCTATTTTCCACTGGTGCAAAGCGTGACACAAAGTGGATTTTGCTAGTTTCATACCAGCACATTGCTCATCTTCAAGCCATGCGCGCCCGTCGTACAAATTTTAAATGATTTTGCGCTTGCTTTCCACTCGTTGAAGAGGCTCCCCTTAATGCTAATGGTGTTTCTTAAATGAGACGTGGCAGGGCGCATTGTCAGCGCATCGCTATTTTAGGGCACCGAAATTACATCGCGTTTCGGTGGATTGTAATACCAGTCCACCATAGATCATGCATCCCTGCCATTTAAAGGTAAGGTGACGTGCCATTCTGATTGGTTAACTGCATGTTATACCCAAAACACGCTTGGCCATGGTGGATAGTCTGTTTTTTCCGAAATAGCAAAACGTATTTGGACACACCTATAAATGTTAGCTGCACTTTGCGCTTTACGCTTTGCATTAAACCGGCAAAATAGAGCCCAGCGTGGCTTCCTGCACCCTCAGAACAATAAATCACACAAATTGCATCACAGAATGCACAATATATTCTTGTAAAGCCCTTTCGGTTTCCAATTATGACCTTTTTAATGGACACATACTGATCGTATGTGAATGGAATAGAAGGCCGTTTGAGTTTAGCTGGATGGATCAACAACTTACAACAAAGCTGTGGTTCACTGGGGGCACTCAGTAATGCTATTATAGGGGAAACAAAATAAAGCAGTGAAAAAATTCTACCTCGATCTCTCCCGTGATTTCCTATCCTCCACCATATAATTACACTGGAGTGGATGACCAAGAATAAGCCCCTTAATATTTAATGCTCCCCAATGCTTTCTGTAGTCCTTACTCTAAGAAATAGTGCATTTAGTGAACTGTCTCTGTAATATATTTGCTGAAATGACCAGCAGGGGAGCGGAACTTTGTTCCATCAGTGTTTTTTTTTTTTTAATTTTTTTTAAATAAACACGGGGTCAGAAACAACATGGGGGAGCATTACATTATAGTTAATACTCTCAAAAAACAGAAGTCACATGGTGTACAGGACCAATCAGCTTATATTAACGCAGTCTATAACAGTGTCAAATCTTGCTAATGATAAACATAAGTTGTTGTGACATTGCAGTGTGCTGCAACAGGAGCCACACTGCCTGAGTTTTAGTGTTTTTAGTGTTTTTTAAAGTATGCATGGATATGCACTAAAATAAAACAAAAAAAAAGCACTGTGACTGACACTGTTTTCATTCTGACAGCTTCTTTGACATGATTTACCTCTTTGCATGGCTGACGCCTTCATCCATAGGCTGTAACACAATCTGCAGTTTCACTCTTGTTTCATATAAGCAACTGCTTATTTACTAAAGGGAGTAAGATTAAATGCTTTATTCAAAAACACAGCTGCAGTTCCCCTGTTGATAGAACAATGGATCCTGCGGCACTTTGGGAACACTCTTCCACCCCAAATTCCTGTAGGCCCGCCTAAGGTGGGTGCACCTGCTTATTGTTCTGACAGATGACAACAATAAGAACCAAGTGTGGGATTCAAAGAGAGGCAGAGTAGACCCATATGCTGTATCAAACAGACTTTTGGTTGACTTCTTCCCTTAAATAGGATCTGTGTTATTCTGTTACTTTGGTTCCCACCTCCCAGAACATTTGCTGCTCTGTACCCAGATTCCTTTCCTGGCCACCCTGTGCCAAGTCAATGCCCTGAATCACAGCTCATGCCTGAATCCAGTTGCCTGCCTGCCAGCTGCCAACTCCTACAAGGGAACTCGCGTCTCAATTCGGTCCTAATCAAACAGAATCATTAAGTTACCACACGCAGAACAGCACAGCCGACTCAATGATGGCAGACTTGCAGAAGAACCTGTCTTTTTCCCCCTGTTAATGAGAATGCAGAGTACTTCTGTCAAAACAAAAACATATGAGCCAAAGCTGAAGGCTGCAGAATCTCACTCCACTTGTGGGCTCACACTCAGATTTAGGTGCAGAAGGACTTTTTCTGAGTAAATTAAAGCAGTAGTTCTGCTTCAGGCCAAGGAGACAACAATGATGTGTCCTAAGAGAGTCTTTGCTAGTCTTTGGTTTTCCAGTGCACAAACAGACACATATACATAATCCACCTTCAAGCAAAAGTCAGTAATTATAATATGCACTTTTCAGATATACAGAATTTTAATGAGAATTTCTTACATAAAGGAATTCTCCGTAACTATTACTACTGTATCCTGCATGAAGGTCAATTAAAACATGGTCATCATGAAGCTTTTCAAATTAATGCAACATGGAGCATTAAGCATTCATTTTAATCAAGGTCATTTTGAACAAAGGTCATCTGGGGTCAGGTTTCTAAAGGTTCTTCTGTGGTAGCAATTATTTGAGGTCGAGCACCTTTTCAAGAATCTGAGGTTGAGCGATAAAATGAGTTTTTGCAGAGGTCAAGGCCGAGGTCTAACAGGAAAATTTAAATATCGAAGGACATGAAACATCCTAGTCTGAAATGAACAGATAGGAGCAACTTAGGAACCCCAGACAGTCCACATTTTTGCTCCCTCTCAGCTCCCTGCTAGACACTGTCTGGGGCACCCTGAAGACTGGGTTAGACAACATTGGTTTAACAGATAGAATTCTTAGCTAAAGCTGAAAGACATTTTATATTCAAGGTTAAATGTCATTAAACACAATATCATTTCTGGCTGAAAGAGAGGACACATGGTGACATTTTCATGTGTTAATCCAGACTGTGCAACTCATGTTATTTATCCAAATATCTGAAATGAGCCATCCTACTCAACTGCCAGGTCATCCACCCAACTGTCCCTGAGTCCAGGGTGAACGGATACCACGAGATACAGGCAACTGTCAGGAAACTGGGCTGCTGGCTGGTGGGTCAGCTCCAGAACAGGGGAGAACTGAACTGCGTAAACCCAGGGGACATGAACCAGCCCGGAGTGAGGAACCAGGACTTCAACAATGGGAGAGGAACCACCCAGAATACAAGAACATGAAATCCTAACATGAAACAAGAACCGGGAAACGAGCCATAGGAAACAGCAAGGAGACAAGACTCCAAAGAACCAGGGAGTATCCAGTACATCTGATTAGAAACAGCAAGTGAAAAATTTGAAAAGTTGTCAACTGTCCTGAGCAAAGTTCACAGCCTTCATTATATAGCAGCTGTCACAAAGACCATGTCTGGAGTGGGAAGGTTTTAGCATCAGTGCTAATTGGGATGCAAGTGCAACATAATGACAAGTCACATGCTTTTAACATGCCATAGAGACGCATTCCATAAATAAAACTGGGCCATTCACATGTTCTGAATGAATGAAATTTGAGAAGACAACAATCCCAATCGCAATATTTGTTTGTGCTGCAGCTACTAAGTGGGTCAGAACTGCAGTGACAGTTTCAAAGGCGTACCATAACCTGTTCCAGTAGATCCACATCTAGTCCTCGGTGCCTTCAGTCTGTTTTTTTTCCAGAAGGCATGTGGTGAGCAGAAGAAGGGCATCAAAGAATTCAAAGTGTGGGAGCCATGGCAACACCGTGATTAGCCTTTAGTTCCTCTGTGTTTAGCCTCTACTTGATTCAGCTTCAGGTTTGAACATAAGAGATTTTGACTTGTAAGGAAACACACTAAAGGCCCTTATTTTACCAGAAATGAAAAAAATAGAATAGCAAACAAGAAAGAACAGTTTCAGCATTCTGGATCCATAGCAGAAGAACAAATGGGAGACACCTGATGCAGGGGAGATTTTTTAAGGTGGGGTTCATAAGAGAGGCCATATTTCATACAGAGGAGCCAATATTATCATTAGCTAATGATATGTTTTGAAACGTTGAATGACAGTGAAGCAGGCACTCCATGGACCAATCAGCTTTCAGGTGGGACCAGTGCCCCTGTGGCCCCGCCCCCATATCTGCACCTCTGACCTGATATAGAAACCCCTACCAATGTCTCTTATTTGCCGTGACACCACAGTGTAATATATTCAAATATCCACCATGTCATCTGCTATCTTTACATCTTGTAACTCCCCCCTGACCATGCAAGTTCTGTCCTGAAACTGCGGGCCCAACACTGTGCCAACATCGCAATCCTGCAGCTCTGCAGCCGGACGCGCCTCCCCTATACAGAGACAAGAAGCAGGTTGCACCCAGAGAACGAACCACACCTTAACGGGAGTGGGTGTAAGGAGCATGTATGTGATTAAAAGTATCAGTATGTGATCTGAGAGTAACACTGCGAAGAACAGATAATCCAAAGTCATCCTCTCAAGGTCAACAACAAAAGAAGATCTCCAGAGATAAGGGTGAGCAGTAAGAAGCTGGATATCCCGAGGCTGGTATTGTCGAGCACATTTAGTCAGATTGCTTGTGCCTTATCACCACCCAATAATAATGATGCTTCTTTCATTCCCTACATTCCTGTAGCCATTTTCGCGACCAGATACCAGCTTTTTTCCTTGAATTTTGCCTTGAGTCTATACCTAAAGGAGGTCTTTCGCCATCCCTCTTCCAGCTCTCATTGACGCACGCCCATACCCAAATCGATTATCTGTTCCATCCCACCCAAAGCCAATCATACAGGGCTTCATCTTTGGATTGTCAGAGGGGGGCAGAATAAAAGTAGATCAGAGCGTTAAAAGTCACCAAAGTCACTGTCAGATTTGGGGCGTTCATAAAGACATTCAGCCAGGACATTACTTGTCGTTTTACTTTGCCCTTTCAAGCTGTTTTCATTGGGCCACTTTCTTTCTTGGGGCTTATGGAGTGCCTTATATTCCTCTCTGATTCCCATGTGCCAGCCCATGATTATCCCTGAACCTGCCCAAACATGTGGCTTGCTAATAATCATCGTATTTGCATAGAGGAACAGGGAGTTCTGTGGTTTGCAATATTCAAAAAGGTATTTAGGCTCATTCACTTGCACACCAGTCTGTCCTGGCTATCTGTACATCTGAAAGTTAAAAAATTAAAAAATCAATTTCTGTAATTCACTCAACAGTTTTTATTTCTGTGTTGTCGGTTTATTTTCACTAAAGCGATACCAGATTCAGGCCAGGTCACTACCACCATATGACGATGAAAGCCAGCAGATTTGTGGCTAGCCCTCATAACACCAGATTGTGCAGCTTTCTGCTGTCCGGCTCAGTTATATGTATTAAACAATATCACTTAATTTAGCCCAAACCAATCACACAAAACAGATCCTTGGTTTTTTTTTGCTCTCACATAGATAATGGTCCAATCAGTAACAAGCAGAAAATGACTAATCAGTTAAAGGGATGAGGAGTCACGTCACCGTTCTGAAAATCTGGGAGTGCACATTGCGGGCTCAGAAGCATGCATATTGCATATTGTTCTGCATGTTCCCATGGCCGTGCTTACCTGGAGAGGGGGGGGGGGACTGCAGGACAGGGATCTATGACAGATGACAAGAGTAGCAGTGGTGAATCCTTACATTTGACTAGTTAATAATAATAATAGAAATAATAATAATATTAATAATTTTTTTAAAGGTGTCTCTCAAGCACACAAGGATACCGTACAGTAAAGCATAAAGCCATAAAATACAGAGAATATAGAATAAAATAGTTCATAAAAATAATTTTTATAATAACCATAATTAAATAAATAAATAAGAAAACTGGAGCGAAAAATGCTCATTTGAAAAGATGGGTTTTGAGAGCAGATTTAAAAAGTGAAAGTGAGTCGATGTGTCTCATACTGTATCTGGTGGGAGTGAGTTCCAGAGCCGGGAAGCAGAGCGACTGAAGGCCCTGTACCCCGTGGTAGGAAGAGAGGCAGAGGGAGCAGCCAAGTGAATAGAAGACGATGATCTGAGGGTATGGCAGGGGTAGCAATGTGAAGGAGATCATGCAGGTACAGAGGTGCCAGGTTGAGAATGACCTTGAATGTTTGGAATGGGTTTTGAATTCAATATGAAACTTGACTGGGAGCCAGTGAAGCTGCAGAAAGGTGGGTGTGATGCTGGGGAGGGATGGTGTCCTGGTAATAATCCGAGCGGCTAAGTTTTGAACGAGTTGTAATATGTGAAGGGTTTTTTTGGGGAAGACCTAGGAGGAGGGAATTACCATAATCCAATCGATGGGTAACGAGACTATGAACCAGAATAGCAGCAGCCTGGGGGATGAGGGACTGATAAAACGGAGATGGAAATATGCAGACCGGTGACATTATTAACATGGGACTGAAAGGAGAGGGTACTTGAAGATGACACCCAGACTGTGGGGAGGGGGACATGGAGCAGTTATTAATATCAAGGGAAAAACTGTTGATTTTGGATAATGTTGTTTTAGTGCCAATGAGGAGTACCTCAGTTTAATCACTGTTTAGTTTAAGAAAATTTGAAGAGGACCAAGATTTTATTTTAGCCATACAATCAGTAAGGCAGGATGGAGGAAGACTGGAAGTGGGCTTACAAGGGAGGTAGAGCTGGGTGTCACTGCATAACAGTCAAAATGTATATTAAAAGATAAATTATGAAAAGGAGGGGGCCCTGGACAGAGCCCTGGGGTACTCCTGAGGTAAAAGAGAAAAACTGGGATGTAAAAGATTTAAGTTGTATGAACTGACTACGGTGTCCCAGACAGGATCTGAACCAGTCAAAGGGATTGTGGGTAATACCAATGGAGGATAGCCTGTTAAGAAGGGTGATACGGAAAATTGTGTCGAAGGCCGCACTCAGATCAAGGAGAATGAGAATGGATAGTGAACTAGAATCAGCTGCAGTAAGGAGGTTATTGATCATTTTCAGTAGAGCAGTTTCTGCACTGTGAACGGAGACGAAAGCCTGACTGAAACTCATCATAAAGGTTGTTACGTGATAGATGAGAATGGAGTTGAGTAGCTACTGTATTCAAGAATTTTGGAAATTTTGGAAAGGGTAAATTAGAAATGGGGCGTGGGTTATTAAAATTAGAAGGATCTGCATCAGGTTTTTTCAATATTGGAGTTACAGCAGCAGTTTTGAAAGATTCTGGAAGAATAATAGCAGAAATAAGAGGCGAGGGGGGAGCTTTAATGGGAGGTGGAGGGAGGGGGTCGAGCCTACAGGTAAATAACTTAGACTTATGTATAAGATCTGAGATTTTTGGCATAGTAGGAAGCTGAAAGGACAAAAAAGATTGAGATGGTGGACGAAGTTCAGGTAGGTTACTTAGAGTGAACTGTGAACCAAGACCCTGATTAATATTCTGAATTTTTTCTGCAAAAAAGACATGGGAGAATCGCAGAAGGCAGGTGATTGAAAATGAAATGGTAGATAATCCAGGGGTTGAATGTTATTCTTAACCAACGAAAGCAATGACCTAGTATTACATACATTTGAACAGAATATTCCAGTAATACTTGGTTTTAGCTTGAGTGATACAGTCCTTATAATGTAATATGTGCCTATCGTACATGTAAGAATGTAGTCCAGTCTTCCTCCAAAGTCGCTCGAGTTGCCGTCCATTGGCTTTCATACGTCGATGTTCATGCGTAAACCAGGGGGCAGAATGGGAGAAAAAAAACTCATCTGGTTTTTAATGGGGCAAGAGAGTTAATAATACATTGAAGGCTAGCATTATAGTGTGAGACCAGCTCTTCCACTGTGGTTGAGTTATGAGTGTCAATGAAGGAGCTAATACTAGATGAGGGTGTATCAAGGTTAATATCTTTAATGTTACGGAAGGGAATTAAACAGAGGAGCTTTACATTGGAAAGGGAGAGTCTGAGATTAAATGAAAGAGGGAAGTGATCCGTAATAAGAAGTGGATCTGCTGCACAAACAATAGGAAAAATTCCAGAACAACATTTATACTGTTTTATCTACCTCTCCTGTCAGTCAGAGGTTGCACTGACGTGTTTTACCCCAATCACAAGAGCTCTCTGACGCCCACTGCCCCCCCCCATCACCAGACATTAGCGTCATTGGCAGAGTGTCTCCCTGAATGTAAGCCAAAGCCAAAAATAAACCAAATGCGTTCATCCTTCCTTTCCATTTCGATCCAAAAGAAAGGTATTTGTGGAAACAGCTTCCATTCAAAGAAATTTCACACAGTAGTTTACAGAGGACCTGTGATCTGTGTAGTAATTAAGATAGGGTCACAACATCCACGGGCATTGGGACAAGAGACAGAGAGCCACTTGGGCGAACTGAGGACTGGAAGGACAGATTGGGCCCCTGGGCTTCTTTCCACTCTGTGCCCCCCTACACACACACACACACTGCACCACACGCCCTCCCCAGGTGAACGTGGCAGGCCGAACACAATGTGACAGATGTGCTCAGTCTCCAATGTCCCTTCACCGGGGAGAGCTGTGACCTGACAGTGGCCTAACTGCTGACTTGGCCTGTGTCAGTCCTGCACAGCAGGCCTTCCAGCATCAGCGCTGGCTAATATTAGATCCATTTTCAGCAAACACTTGTCCAATGCCGGGCCTGTGGTGAGCTTGGAGCCCGTCCCAGGATGGACATGGGAACATGGTAGGTCACACCCTAGTGGTGGTGACCTAATGGTTAGGGAAGTGTGCCTAAGGTCGATAGGTTGCTGGTTTGAATCCCCAAACAGCAAAGTACCACCCCCATGCACTGCTCCATGGGTGTTTAGTAATAGCTGCCCACTGCTATGTCACAGATGGGTTATATGCAGAGGACACCTTTTGCTGTGATGTGTCAACAATGACAATTATTAATCACTTTCATATGATGCCAGTGCATTGTGGGGTTACAAGCACATGGTAAGGCCAAATCAGAAACACAAATTCATCTAAACTGTAGGTCTTCGGATTATGGTAGGAAACTCGTGTAACCAGCACACAGAGATGGAATAGGAACTGAACCCACAACCCTACGCGCAGAGCCACCTGGCCCGTAAACCAAAAACCCACCATGTGGCAGGAGGCCGCATCTCGGCAAACAATAAAAAAACAGGGAAATGAAATTAAAACAACTGAAATGCAAATGCTGCCTTTCTCAGTGCCCCCTGTATAACACTGCATGGGAATCGGGCTTAATCAGCAAACAACTGGGTCATGTGGCCTACCTGAACTATCACGTTGCGGCAGGAAAATCAGAGAAGCTACTCCAGTATTGCTGATGACTACACCCCAAATGCATGCTGCCGAAAGCCAAAATGCAAAGGCTTCTAGAACCTGCTAGAACATTCTGTTTCTCTTGTACCCGGAATTAGCTAACTGCGTTTTTCTTGAGGCAAGGCATGGGTTTTTCTTTTTTTTTTGGAATCCATGTCACTGGGGAAGGAGCTGCAAGATGACGCACTGTGTAGGTGTCGCTGGTTCCATAAAGCAGATGCTCCCCCTCCCCTTCAGAACGAACCATTTTTACACTCAGTACTACAGGTGCCAGCAGAAGCAGGATAGAGGGACACAGCCTCCCCACAAGGACCACCCATGCAGAACCACCCATGCAGGACCACCCATGCGACAAATAGGACCCCAAACAGGAGCCTATGGCTGGTGTTGACCCTGTTTCCTCAGTTGTTGACTTTAACATTCATTGCAAAGGGAGCAACAACGTGCGGGAAGAGTCAATGCTGGAAATATCTCATGAGCACAGCCCCCTGATAAGAAAGGAGAAAGTGGAAGAGCAAGATCCCCGGCTTTCAGAGCCTGAAAGGAACAGACAGATTAATCAGAAATCAAAGAGTGATCCGGCCTGGCCAAAGTCAATCAAGGCAACAGTGAGTGAATCATTCTCAAAATGCGCAGCTGAAAGACCTTGACACAATTATGTGACAAATAGAAAACCTAGAGAATTAAAAAAGAATTTATATGTTAAGTCCAATGTTTATTATTATACAGGGTAAAAGTTGATGTTTTATAATCGCAATAGCTGTCAGTTCTCTCAAAGTCACATGTCTTCATATAACTGGGGATAATAACAGCTAATATAATTTTTTATAATTCAATATTTAAAAATCTGGTCGGCTTATGAGTGGCATACAAAATCAGTACCATTAAACCTTCTTTCCAAATCACATGGCCCTGATGCATGTCCAGACAGAAAACAGATAATTACCTACCAACTCAAGAAGTCACAATCTGAATAATTAGATTTTAGTCAACCCGCCTTCATCTCCTAAGACCTAGTAAATAGTTCTTAAGTAAAAAATTGTGCACCTGAATCCGCAGGCGGCAAACGAGGATGGAAACCATGGTCAGTGAACATCACAATCAGAGTTTTTCAGTTACATTTTGCACCAGATGATGGCTAGGCTACAGAAAAATAATGTAATTTCCCAACTTCTGTAAGAAAGATAAGAAAGTTAAATGTACGTTTAGGGAAACAGCACCAAGCTATATCAAGACAGCTTGTAACAGCAGCAGTTTCTAGTATGAATCACGCATCTTAAGTCATTAGATGCAATGCTGGACAGAAGCTTCCACCATCTGCTAAGTACTCTTGTCTTCATCCCCCCTTCACAGTACCTGAGTCATCCCATTTCCAAACCATCAAACTGCTCATAAACAAGGGGAACAAGGCGACAGGGAGCAGCCAGACATGAATCTGCTGCGCGGCCCCACACAGCCTCCGACCTCCTGCTGTTTGCTGCTTGCTTCGGCTACAGAGGCCACGCAAACTTTAACGACTTTAGCCCTCACTCTGAATACTGGGAGGCAGTGCGGGGCTCAGCAGGTTAGGACACTGTGTCTCTGGTCAGAAGGTTACTGATCCCCTGATCAGTAGAGTGATTTCACAGTTGGGCCCATGAGCGAAGCTCAAAACTGCCGATTGCTTCAGGGACTGGAGGACCCGGCTGTCTTAAATGTACATTGCTTTTGCTATGAGTATCTGATAAATAATTAGGTGTTCTTTTGTTGAATGTTGTCCAAAGTTGTAGGGGTCCCATGATCCAGCTCTGGTTATCTGCATCCAGTGGACCTTGCATGCCTGTCATCTAATCCAAGGGCAAATCAAGGCCCTCAGAACAACACCCACTAATGCCCAGGTGCTGGGTAATGTACGTTTGGTAGCAGTTACTATCTTGTCAGTGGTCTCTTTCCAACCTCAAACACCGTGAGGATTCATCCTGCATTGAGGTGCAGCCCAGGCATTGAACTCCTAGGAATCACATCATGGGGTCTCAGCAAAATCATTATATCCTGGTCCTTGTCCACTAATCTGTTGCTAATTAGCCTTTATCCACTCCGACTGGAAGTAAAGATCAATTTCAGTTACACTTGGTTCTTTGAATGGCGTGGAGCAAAAGTGAGTCCAGCCAGGTGGTATGAAATTCCACAGTTCTGCTAACATCATTGGACTGGTGGTCATTATGCTAACAATGGCATTCCTTTATCTTTCACAGTTCAAAAATTCAAACCAAACCTATTGACCCAAACAAACAAGCAAACAATTACCCAGGCAGAATGAAAATTAAAAGCTATTTTTCCAGAAAGGTTTCGAAAGAGCTGAATGTGCCCATTCCTGTAGAGCAAATATAGTCCAACTGAACCCTACCTCACAAGCCGTTTTGTGATACGTAGACATCAGCTTCTGTTAAAGCCTGATGAGACGCTGTCACTGTTAACAGGGGAAGACAGGTTGTGTGACCACATCAAACTCATCTCATT
>JAABNY020000095.1:10439186-10457258 GCA_015164015.2 Brevimyrus niger | reverse complement strand
TTATTAGTGGCACGATAATTGCCTACTAACCACTTTAACCAGAAGTACCGAGCTCGGTATCTTGTAGATTAGTGAGGATCAGGAGCAGTGATGGCCAAGACGACGCATCATGGACCGTTTGTCGTGTTTTTTAGTGGGTCAGAAAATAGAGCAAATGGTGCTTGGAGCATCGGTTTGGCCACCATTAGCCAGGAGTAGTGAATCACCGTCGTCATGTGGCTGGTCATACACACAGCGCCAACGCAATGGATCGCAGTTTGTATAGGAGTACTGAAGGCAACATGGCTACAGTCTACAGAGAGCAAATGCAAGTGCATAAAAAGCATTGCTGAGTTTTATGTGATAATGTCAGATATTTTTAGATTTTCTTAATCTAAGCCTTTGCCCTGTGTGATGTGTGGTATGTGCAAACAGTTCGATTAAACAGGAAGTACACTCCGCAATGCTGAATTAGATTTATTTCAGTGCCATAAAAATATGACATGACAGAAATCATCTCAATGTTTGACAAACGTGCATTCGGATGACCTTAAGAAGTTTAAAAGGTAGCGTAGTTAAAAAAAATCTATATACCCCTTTATTCTGACCATTACATAAGAGAACAGATTAGTGATTTCTCTCCCGCATAACATCAAGAACAAGTGCTGCATTCATAAAACAAACCTGCGTGTGAAATTTACATATTGAACTCTGAATGCAAGTCACGGTGCCATAGAAGGAAGATCATTAATTTTGTAGCATTTTATGTACTGGGGAAGGAACTTATCAGACAAAAGTATACATTGTTCTATTTAATAACAGTCAGAGGCACCAAGGTCACAAAGTATAGTGCTGCAATTTCAGGCCCCTCTTACTGTTGATAACAGACATCAGCAACATACCGACATGAATCAAAACTTCCAAGAGTATTATGACCTTACCACAATCCTCTCTCATAAAAGCTTACAATGTAGATCCCTTCAGTGGTAAACTTAATCCAAAGAAAGAAAAAAAAAACTTCACAGGACAAGGACAGAAAAATGTCAACAGCAGCATGGGATTGGATGCATCTTCAGTGACATGAAGTCCACTCAAAGCTTGCAGTGCATGTTATGTACACACACATTTCAAGTAGTTTCAAAATAGACTTCCAATAAGAGTGAAAACGACTAAATTTACAAGAACTTTTTTCGGTAGAGCTTTAATCCCAATCATGATATAAACACAGCTGAAGACATTTTTACTTTTGTTCAAAAGCATTTAATCTATTGTCACAGCATGGCTGCAGTAAACACTAAAGTGTGCAAGGTTACAGCGTGGGTAAAACGCTTTTCCCTTTGAACGAAACAGAAGTTCTCGATCACTGAGAACTCCACTGAAGAAGCATGTTTAAAAATGTGGTTTTCATCGTTGGGCTGGCAAACCAGCAAAACCCCATTAAGGGCCAAAAAATAATCAAGTACCGTCACAGAGAAAAGTGAGGCCTTCAAAATTCAGACGACAGGATGATACATCAGACAGACTGACCCTGCAGACTCAAATCCCTTAAGTGAAGCTTGATTCTGTTATGGTTTTAACTACAGATCAGTGGTACAGCCTGTGCATGCAGATAGAGGGGCTGGCTTTATATTGCATATTATGGTTAATTTTTACTAAATGAGACCTGTTGAATATAAGAAAATATACTTTGTACCCAAATAGAGAGGAATGGAATGTACTTGTATACTAAAGATGATAGATGAAGTTTTTCTGGATGAAGCCCACAGCTTGTCCTGTATTACCAGGAGTACCGAAACTGAATGCATCAGTACCAAAGTGAATTGACACAACACAAGGCTACTTTTACAATTCAGAGCCAAGCATCTCAAATTTGTCCTTTAATGTCATGCATTTTAAATTGCGACCTCCTCCCAAGTGAATGTACAGATGGGAGGGAAGCCTGCAACGAGGGCTTTCTGTCAAATACTGATGTGGAGCATTAAAGTATGCAAATGCAGAGACTTTGTCTAGGGGGCAAAATGCACCCCCAGTCATATTACAAAGTCAAACCGCACTTCCGTAAAGGCAGCTCAGACACGTCAAACATGAGGGACACACACTTATTATTAAACTGCAACAATGTTTACAGGCCCTCCATCACCAGGATCCCCTGCTTTCTTTTATTTCGGTTTTTATTGATTTCTAATTGGGTGGGGGTCCCTCCTCAGGGCCCGGCTGGCCCCTTAGTCATCCACGGTGATGTTCCGGAAGAGGTAAGCCATGGACTCTCCGTTGTGGATGCGACGGATGGCCTCTGCCAGGATCATGCTGACGTCCACAGTCTTGATCTTAGGGCACTGCAGTTTCTGCACTTCATGTGGGACGGTGTTGGTCACGACCACCTGGGAACCACCAGGAACACCACAATTACACAAGTTCGTTCAAACGGCATACACACTGTGACACGATGAGTAATTTGGAACAGTCCAGAAAGTTAAGTAATGACTTGTCCATCTGTACACCTAAGTTCTACAGTGTAAATTGCTGGTATTCTAGTTTTACACATTTTCTATAGGGGGGAAAAAAACGTGAAAACCACCATTTATTTTATTAAGCCTTAAACTGCGCAGCAGGTGGCAAAGCAGCAAACAAATTAATTCATAACCTTAAGGCCCTTTAAAACTTGCACTGCGTTACAAGAGCAAAACACTCAGCTATACAACCTAATGTAACGTGCAAAGAAAAACTCAATGATAGGATGATAGAAATTGAATTTTATTCTTGTGCTTAGCATTGAAAAATTATTTCCACTTTATATTGCCTTGTTTTCCCTTTTGTCCAAGGTGCACAGACATAACACCACTGTCTGATAAAAACCAAGCATGTCCGATTTTTGACACAGTGGTAGACTCACCATAAGATAAGTTTAGGCAGCTGGCTGAGACCCTCAAATACAAGGGGCCCCATCAAGGCATTTTCATTAAGTTATATTTATTAATATGATTCTTTAAATGGTAGCAATGAGCAAGTTATTTCTATTTTAGTGACAGTTTTCACGACAAACTTGCCCATCCCAGCTGTAAAGAACTATTCTACTATGAGACTTTCAGTCTACAATGCTTTTGTTCAGAATTGGAGTCTACCAGTTGTTCACTGAAAAGAAAACTGGCAAAGTAACAAGAAGAAAATGGCACAAAAATACAAGACTAGCATTATATCTCCCTTAACCGATACCATCTGGATGGAGAAGTAGATAACTTGTGAACAGAGAGAGAATACAACTAAACGTATGCAAAAATTCAGATTAACTTTAGTAAAACAGTGATTAAACCTCTTAAACTTGGCAGATTGACCCACCAGGACATTAACCACCCCCCGCCCCCCCCCAAAGCAGCAAATTTTAATCGACAAAACTCCCGCTCCCATCCTGGTCAGCAAGTTTTACCATTAGCGCCCTGCACTTCATTCATGTTCCATTGTTTTTAATTCCCCTTGTTTCTTACTCTGCTCCAAAAATATCTGAAATGGCCCACTTAGGGGGCTCCTTAACCATGACAGCCTGGGCCCCCAGGGTACTTAGTCTGTCTCTCTTTTGATGATTGTAACATTTTGCCATAGATGAATTATGCCCATTATTTTCACACTCCTGAAATGTAATTTGAAGATGCGTTTTTCATTGGACATCGACAATGAAAACAAGTTTACAGGCTGCCTGCAGAAATCCTGATGTGAAACTTAAGTCTTAAGCCCTTTTTAATGCCACTTACAGCCAACTGTACGATCAAACTGTAAGCAGAAATATGCTTCACCAGAATCAATATACATTTACACTAATGACCCACTTGTTCATTCAAGTTTATATTAAAAATGGTCTAATAATTAATGCATGAATAAGAAATCAAACTTGACAATACGATGATTAAGGCCTGGGCCTCTCAATTATGAGAAATCCTCCTACCAAGAAACTTCACTCAAAACAGAGGAATGGACTTGGATTTAGACATCCAATGTCCCCTTGTCCAACACCGAGAATATAAAGTGACAGATTTAATAGATTATTTTCTTAGATTTTTTTTTCTAGATTTTTTTTTGGTATTTGAAAACAATACTTGCATTACCTGTAATAAACATTATTAAAACTAAGGGGTATACTATTAAGCACCATTAACATTCAACAACCATTTAATATTCCTTTGTCTACCACACGGTGCAGGTATGTGGCCAGGAAGATGACAAAGGTGCTGCCATATTTTAGAACATCCATGCTCATTATTAATTACACCAATCAAAGAGCAGACTAAAATAGACTAACAACTATACAGACGCTCCTCAACTCACGAACTTTCAACTCACAAATAAAAAAGACGAAGTTCAAATCGAATTTAAGATATGAAGACAATGTACCACAAACACCCTGGTTTAACAACTTCAGCGAATGAGCATGAGGCTGACCTCATCAATAGCAGATTCCTCTATCAGCCGGGGGGCGTCAGCAGACAGCAGGCCATGCGTGGCCATGATGTAGATCTTGTAAGCGCCCCTCTCCTTCAGGATCTCAGCCGCCGCTACAAAGTCTTCCACGTCGTCTATGATGTCATCCTAACAGTCACAAAGGGAGCATCACGTTTTAAGCTTCAGAACCATGATTACCTTCTTTAGCTACTGCTCCTTCTCATCCGCAAGCTACCAAAGACATATTATCTAGATCACATTTGGCTGCAGTTTCACATTTACAATTCCTCATGTAGACTTCTCACTCATTCATTCCGCAATAAAATTATTAAAGCCAGTCCAACCTCAACCTAACCTCTATCAGCAGGTTGGAGAAGACGAGTTTCTGAGTCAAGCGGCATACCACCACTGTTCACGGGAACAACTGGGGCAACATTCCAGATAAGTAAAACAAAGAGCATGCGTTCTTACGACTATGATGGCGATCCTCCCGCCTACATCTCCTACCACGGTGATCGGTGGTTTTTCCTTAGCCATCATTACTGCAATGCAAAAACAAGAAGTTATTTCATTTTCAAGCATTAGGAGTGCAGACAAAAGGAAACGGAAGACACACAAAACTCTATCCATGTAGATTGGGTAAAATGGACTGAAGCAGGCTTGGGAGCAACAATGCAGAAGGGTACAAAGCTAATTTCTGTTTGCTTCTCATCCAAGCAATAGTAATTCTGATGCCTCAGGCCAAAAGCCCAGCCCTTCAACACAAGGGAAAGTCTACATTGCCTGCATGCTGTCAGGTCCCACAAGCAATGGAGTGACAAGCAGTTTTACTGAAAAGAAGCCAATGAGAAATGGAAAAAGAAAATCAATGTCAATTCTGCTTAGAAAGCATGATGAATAATCATTTAAAAATTGTGCTTCCTTCAAGCAATTTTATAAACACCAACCGGATTCAGATGGGATAATGAAACTGAAGAGAGTAGCTAAAGAAATGGAACCACTCCCCATTTTACCCAACCTACAGCTTCGAAGAAAATCCCTCATTGCAGCACATGCCATGCAAAAGAATAGAAATTAAATCCTCAAACTTACTGCTGGCCCAGCATGACCAGTCACACTGCATGTTTAAAAACTCGGGTTATACAAAAACGATTTTAATCTGATTAAGATCCATTTAAATTGTGACAGATGTCCAAACTCCCATTATATTTCTGGACACTGATCATGTGGGCCATTTCTGGGTTTTTAAATATACAAGGATCGCACCTTGCATAATCAAATCAAAGCCAGTAGATCCAGCGCGAAACCAGCACAGAGAAACTAGCCGTGCCAACATTCCACGCCCGGCCTCCGTAGTTCCAGGTTCAGCTGTGTGGTTACCGTCCTCCCCCAGGGAGACCGCAGACCGAGGACTGATAACACTGTTAGGCTACTGAACTACGGATGCCCAGTAGGCTGGAGGCCAGACAGCCAGCATCACAGGTCAACTGCAAGCAATGTACAACAATTCAGCTTTACATTATAAATGGGAGCATTGTACCAATTAGAACAGCCACTACTTCATACCCTTGAACCTGAGTATTTTTAAACCAATTTATCTGACTAATCTATGATACATTTATAGATCACATTCTTTCTACACTGTTCTCTCTCATACTTAAAAACGACAAACAACCCTACATTTAAGCACACAGGGAGAGCATGTCAAACCCTGTTACTTTGGTGCTTTTAAAGTTACAGAAATGATACAACTCAGAAAGACACACGAAAAAACACATTTTTAATCAATAATTTCTTCGAATGGGGGGGGGGGGGGGATTACCGGTTAGTACTTGCTATTTGGTACAAAGGGTATGTTTCAAGTTTTCCTAGCAATTGGCTGTCATTCCTGTTGCCATGGAGAGAACGATGTTAAACCACTGGAGACCACTCGTGGTGCTAAGCAATTCAATGAAAACATGAGATTTTAAAAATACAGATTTAATATGTTCTGCAGCTACTAAGAGGGCTCAGCAGGATCTGTCTCCATACAACACCAAGAGGTTTAACAGTGGCGGCACACGCCTCTTCTGGGTGCATATTAACAGGGAACAGCATGTAGTTAGGGCATGGAATAGTCTTCCTGCTAGCGTAGCAGAAGCTAAAACCCTGGGTTCCTTTAAATCAGAGCTAGATAAGAATTTAACAACTCTGAGCTATTAGTCAAGTGCTCCCCAGATGAGCTTGATGGGCCGAATGGCCTCCTCTCGTTTGCAAATTTATGTTCTTATGAACTAGACACACCCAGACACTGTCACTGCTATGCGCCCATTCCTCAAATGGCATCGCCCAGGATGCGTCAGATTAATGAACGAAAGCAGCGCATGCATGTCATACAAGGTCATGCAACAGTATCTACATATCCAACCAATACACATCTCCGCAAACAATTCGAAGGCATCGCCGATTGATGCCAACGACACCAGAAGACGGCTAGAATGCTACAAATGACACAAAGATGTTTGAATATTGACTAAAAAGTCTTTATACTCATCTTCTGACTATCCCTGTTAGGGTAACCAAATCACATCAAGAAAACGAGATTGAAAGGATCAACTAAATCTGAGAATCCACCGGGGTGAGAAGAAAACACATTATATTGGTAGTTATCGGTTTGGATTTAATTTCCCCACTCAGTAACTGGGGAATGGAAGACAGATGTACATGTTCTTCACACTTAAAACCTTGGGGAAAGCAATATAATGACAATACTCTGGAAAAGAAACTGCTTAGCTAGAGCATCAATAAGCTAGTGACCCTGCAGTGGAGACTTTCACAGAGTCATGACAGCCAGCTGCTGGAAACTGGGCAATCACCCAATGGCAAGCATCGATTAGCAAGTCAATCTGGCGACCAAATGAATATACAGACAGAAATTAGCAGTGGTTCCATATCAGAATCAAAATACACCCTAAAAAGTTTTATAACTGAGGGCTTTCGATCCATTGCACCATGAACACTTTCCGTAATATTGTAACCAAGCAATTCTCCTCAACGAGGAAAAGATGCATGGATAGAACAAAACGTAAGATTAGTTACCAATTCATTATAATTATCCCTGGTAATGCAGCAGACTTTGGTAATCCAGTTTGTGGTCAAATACAGTTGTTCTAAATCGATTTTCTTTAACATGCAACAGTATATGTGTAGCAAGAAAAAAGCTAATATTTTATATAATATGCAAGATTACGGTGAAATGATGCCGAAAAGGTGAAAAGCATCCAAGTTGCACGGCTGGAAGCACTGGGATTTTCCAGCAGAGCAATCTCCAATTCATCCATCAGTGTTTAAGTGCTAGAAGCAGCTGTAAGGGTCGCACCACAGGACAGTGGCATATCTGGTAATCTTCTCCCCGGCAATGCGTCTTACTCACAAAGATGTCAGCTGTCAAGCAAGATCTGCAGCTTACCCCCTGGGGTCCAGAACCCATACATAAGGTTCAATATCTCAGTGCACATTGATGAGATGGAAAGCCCTCAACCACAAGTCTACATGCAAGGGTCATGGAACCATCTGAGAGTTTGCTGCTGTGATCAAAAGTATAATGGAATTACGGTCATACTTGGGAGCTCAATGCCAGGAAACGGAGCTTGGTGCTTCCCTATTGCCAACAAACAAATGGCACATTAACAGATATTCACAAAACAGACAACATGACACATATATAGAACCTGAAAATCCCTCTGGGTTGTCTCAGCTAAATGACACCATTAGAATTAAAAACCTGTATTTACAAAAAGTTTATTTAAAAAAATATGCTTTGAGATAAATGTCCTTGGGGAAAAAGTGACAAGAAAGGCAGTGGGTCAAGCCGTACCTCAATTCTTACATCCTCATGATGTGGCAGAACATTGAGCGAGCTTCAATAAGGCCTCCGCATTCCCAGAAGGTGAATTCTTAGATGGATCAACAGCATGAAAATGCAATGCCCAGATAATACAAGCCACACACTGGCCCATTAGGTAATGAGAGGGGGACCCCAAAGGTTCTATTTATTTTTTGGCTGAGCCCCCACCCACCCCAGAGGATTTTTCAAGTTCTATTATAAAACAATGAGACAACAGCACTGTTTTTGGTCCACCAGCAAAACTCTGAAGAGAATTCTAGAATAGAACCGACACAATGACCACACCCCCAGGTAACACACACTACATGTGACATATAAATATGTATGTTTTTGTAAAAATCCTGTGTCAACTGCTTTGATTTCCTTTGATCACAGCAGTTTAAGAAGGAAATTGAAATTCCACCCCGTGTTTTCTACAAAATGGTACTCGATGTAGGTCACATTAATTTCAGTACAGCTTCTTACTTAATATAGCATCCTTATTACAGTTAGAGCTATGAAGTCCCGGCCCGTACAGAATCAACTGATAAAATACCACATCTTCCTTGACAGATCCTTCAGTCTCAATAAACGGCAGATTGTACTGCCCAGTGGGGGGGGGGGGTCCAAATTGGGTAGAAATTCTGGTGTTAACAGCTGACATGTACTCTTCCGTTAAGTGTGTTTTTAACCCTCTGGGGTCTAGGGGTAGGAAACACACTTTCACTGACTGGGGCATGATCACACATTTCTTCAAATATCATAAACTTAATTAATGGCAAATAAATTATTTCTTATACATTTGTTTTGCCATTACAATATATATTAAAATAAAGATGAGTGTAAATATGTCAGGTTTTTGTTAAGTTTGTAATTTGACATCAAAAGTATACACATTGCAAAATTAAGTATGGAACACTTGCAGAAACATTATAAAAATACATAGTAAACAATGCTGGCAGTTTGTTTTGATCCCAGATAGCTGATCACCAAAGTCTTGGCTACATGAAGATGACTAAATGGTGTAGATGCAACACTCATTTGAATAAATAAGAAAAACCAAACTCATGTCCCTATTTCTGGCTCCTTTCATTGAATATGTAGCAACTTTTATGTGTATGAATGAGCCATTGTCAACAGGCCACAATCAAATTACCATGCGAATGCAATCCGAATATGCGCTAATGCAGATATTTATAATGTGAATAGCGATCTTCGGGTGACAGCGGTACTACACGCCCCCGATGCAGGTAAAACAAAGTAAGGTGACATGATTACTTGTTTGCCGATTTAACCCAATAAAAAAAAAACTTTGATACTTCCAACAATGTACATTTTAAGAAGACAGATTACGGACTAAGGCAGTAAAGTAAGTGATGAGGGCAGCAGTCAAATCATTAGCCAAATGTTAATTTAGAAAAACAGGCCATAGTGGAACTACGCAGATTAACCATAGGAAATTCCTGAGTAGAAGTCTGCAGAGGGAACGAGGACTGGGGGGGCCACTGGCAGCCCTGGGTGCAGCTAAGGGACACTGGGATGGGATACGAGACGGGCTCCTTACATGGCAGCTCCAGCCCTGGATGCCCTGTGGTGTTGCGGACAGAGGGCGGGGAATGCCGGCCGTCGGCCATGTCCGACTCCGAGCACTGGGCCTCCCCGTGCATCACAGCCAAACCGAGACGCAATCTCTCCGCGTAGGACTGGGCCCTGAGCAGAAAGAGGTGGGGGGGGTGGGAGAGACCTGGTGTTAGCCACAAAGCCTGCTATGAAGAGGTAATACTGAACAGGTAGCGTCTTACACACAAGGGCGCAACTTCGGATTGAACACCAGGGGGGGCGCAGGGGTTGTGTTGGCTGGTTGCTTACATCACTGTAAATTCTGCTATGTAATGCACAAAACAAGCAGCCAAGCCCACTTTCGAATCAGAGTCCCAAACACAGAAACAAAGCCATCTAATGCAGGCGGCCAAACAAAGGTATTACCTCTTAGCGGCCGACGGGGACTTGGCAACTATAATGGCGTTTCGGTAATCTGGGATCTGAAAGAAAGACGCCCGGATGATTCTTCCTGCACGTATGCGCAGAGTGACGAAGCGCGAGAACAGTGATCAAAGCCAGTCGACCGTTGCGGTGTACCTCCTCCTGGATGTACTGCAGCAGAAAAGGTGAGGCTCGCAGGTTATCCACCGGAAAACTAAAGAATCCCTGGATCTCCTTCTGGTGCAAATCCATTGTGATGATATGAGTTAAACCTGCAGGGGGAACCCGGACGGATCATTGGGCTGGCAGAAGGGGTAGGTGCTGATACGCAGAATAAAGGGGAACAACAGCCTCTCACCGTCACAGGGCACATAACAGGCAGCTATAAGCTGGACGCAGAATTAGCATTAAAGGCCGGGTAAACGGGTGACGCTTCATCACCATGACTCATGAGGGAGAAATGTTTATCAAAACACCATTACATACCATCAGGCACTATTATTTACAGGCATACCGGCAACAGTGTAATGATCAATATTCTCACGCACAAACACAATATATGAACTGAACGACAAAAATCACAAGTCACTGTAATCATCTCAGGCACTGCACCAATTTCCTGGCAGTGGGACCGTATTAGACAGAAGACAGTAACTGCCTTCGACATTTCATGCCGAGGTCATTATAAATGAAGCCGTTCATAAACAGACAAAAATACCTCTTGCAATACTATAAAGAAGCCTATAGCAGATAAATTAAAATGATAGTTTCATAAATATTAGAATTATAGTGCACAAACACCAGCAGACTTTTTTTTTCTCCTCAGGGGAGGGTGTCACTGCATTATATGACACACACTGACCTGACTTGCACCCAAAATAGACTAAGAAACAATCTCGGCTCTAACCCATTAAACGCTGAACATCACTTTGCATGACAGAATGATAGGAGAAACAACAAGGAAGTATTTCGTTAATTGGCTACATCAGCCAGTTTGTAAAGAACTATATTTTTAAACAGATGTTTCTTTACTACATTTGTTATTGTAATCCATGCAAACTCTGGTAGTGCTACTGAAAACAGAAAATGACGAACATCTGACATGCTTTTGGTCTTGCAGGCTAAATAAAGAGTATAAGGCATCCTACCTGCTTTGGCTAGCATTGAGGCCAATAGCTTGCACACTATAGAGCCCCTCTTCCTCATTTTACACTGCTTACTATAAGGGAAATAAGGAATGACCCCAATAATATTCTTTGCACAGGAGGTCTTGAGGGCGTAGGCCATTACCAGCAGCTCCATAATAGCAGTGTTAACATCCCTGAATTGTGGGGGGAAAGCAGGTATTATTACTTGTACTAGTAACCACAGTAAAATCAATTTGATGAAAGTTAGCTGTACAATCAAACTCAAAATCTAGCTCTGGCTGTCGTCTGTTAACCTGACAGCAGACAAGTCACACATCAACAACAATTTTTTCAATCTAGCTTTGCATTCTGTCCTAGAAATGTTTTCATCAATAAAAATCTCCATCGTTTACTGCATTCTTCCATTTGCATAGATCATAGGCTAGGTTTTCAGCTCAAGCCAAACACTGTTTACACAGGGACAGTGAAGGGAAGGGAAGAGAGAATTTCTTTCACTAGAAAATGTAGTGTGAAATGAGACTTCTGCTTTTTGGCTCATTTCTTTCCCTTCCAAGACACAGTAAACACCTCAAGGGAAATTTCGGACTTCATCAAGAGAGTAAGGATTTCTGAAATTTGAAGGGCGTGATCCACTCACCTGGGGATGGTCTGGATGATGAAGATATCTTGTCCACGAACAGATTCTTTCACATCTACTCTGGTTTCTACATTTTAATGGGAGGGGGGAGTCAATGAAAGCACAGCCAATGCAAAATTCCACATCCCTTCAGTGACTCTGTCAGATAACTGCTAGGGCTTTATAACAAAAAAGTAAAATGATTTGAATGAAATACAGCCAACTACAGCCTAGGAGGGCAGCAAGTCACCATACCTCTGTTGGATTCCTGATAGACAACAGACTTCCCCAATTCTACACCCAGACGCCTGTCAAGAGATGGAAAATGGATACATTTAAAATTGCGGAAAGTGGAAGAGCAACATACTCTAATCTTCCATCAATCAAGACACCAATATGCATTGTTCAGTATTAGAAGTACACTCCAACGAAATGGAAATGTGTTTCTCTGTTACCTGTCTTGCATAATCAAAAACAATAAACACATTGTTCAAAAAAAAAAAAAAAAAAAAAAAGAAGTACACTCCACATTTTGGTTAAGCACTACATTCTATGCACATCAGACAACCTCAAAAAAATCCATCCATGCATCAACCTCCGCTTATCCAAGGTCGGGTCACAGGGGCAGCGGTCTCAGCAGGGAACCCCAGACTTCCCTCTCCCCGGCCATTTCATCCAACTGCTCTGGGGGAATCCCGAGGCATTCCCAGGCCAGCCGAGAGACATAGTCCCTCCAGCGTGACCTGTGTCTTCCCCGGGGCCTCCTCACCAGGGAGGCGTCCAAGGGGCATCTTAATCAGATGCCCGAGCCACTTCATCTGGCTCCTCATTTCGGCCACTTGCACTCGCAATGTCATTCTTTCGGTCACTACCCAAAGCTCGTGACCAGAGGTGAGGGTAGGAAGGTAGATTGACTGGTTAATAGAGAGCTTCGCCTTTTGGCTCAGCTCTTTATTCACCATGACAGACCAATGCAGTGCCCACATCACTGCTGATGCTGCACCGATCCACCTGTTGATCTCCCACTCCGTCGTTCCCTCACCCATGACCCACTAGGAGGAGGACCCCAAACCCTGACCCGGATACAGCATTCTACCCTTTTGTGACTGAGTGACTGTGGTCTCGGATTTGGAGGTGCTGATTTTCATCCCAACTGCTTCACACTCAGCTGCGAACTGCTCCAGCGAGAACCGAAGGTCACGGTCTGATGAAGCCAACAGAACCACATCATCTGAAAAAAGCAGAGACCTAATCCTGAGGTCACCAAACCGGACACCGTCAACGTCCTGGCTGCACCTAGAAATTCTGTCCATAAAAAATATGAACAAAATCGATGACAAAGGGCAGCCCTAATGGGGTCCAACCCACACCGGAAGAGTCCGACTTATTGCTGCCCATGTGGACCAGACTCTGGCACCAGTCATACAGGGACCGACCAGCCCTTAAAAGGAAGCCCGGCACCCCATACTCCTGGTCCACTGTTCCACGGCCGGGGAGAAAACCACACTGCTCCTCTTGAATCCGAGGTTCAACAATCCGGCGGACCTTCCTCTTCAGAACCCCTGAATAGACCTTACCAGGGAGGCTGAGGAGTGCGATCCCCCTATAGTTGAAGCAGACCCTCCGGTCCCCCTTAAAGAGGGAGACCACCACTCGGTCTTCCAGTCCAGAGGCACTGCCCCCAATGTCCACGTGATACTGCAGATGCGTGTCAACCAGGACAGCCCCACAGCATCCAGAGCCTTAAGGAACTCCGGGTGGATCTCATCCACCCCCGAGGCTCGGCCACCGAGGAGCTTTTTAACCACCTCAGCGACCTCCACTCCAGAAACATTCATAAAGAAAAAAAAAACTAAAAAAAAAAAACTTTGGGCGGGCAAACTGGAGAAAGTTCTGCCATAGCCAAAAGAAACTTGACTGACATGACTGACAGCCTAACCGCAAAGGGCAACTGAAGCTCTATTTACCAGACATGCTATTGAAGGAAAACATGGGGAAAACGGTACCAGGCTTGATAATCTGGTTAGACCAAATTTAAGAACTAAAAATCCCCTGAGCACATTCCTTCAACAACACACCCTTCAGTAAACAAAAAGCCAAACGGCACAGAAGGTAAGCAAAGACAGGCACACGAATGATTACAGAGAGAAACGTACTGATTTACAAGTTCTGAACTACACGATAACCCTGAGCTACTAATGCAATACATTCATTGTGCAATGACAAAAACCGAAGGATTAAAGCCAGAATAAGCTCAAGGAGCAATTTTCTTTGACAAACCTAAACTATTCCCCTGAGCTGAAGACAATTACCATACAAACATCTTACAGCAGCAGACAACTGAATGAGGTCAAGCAAGTTCACTTTTAAATATAGACCTGACTGCATCACAGGAAAAAAAATATATCAACCATGAGAATGATTAAGAGCTTAAACTAAGAAGGGCACGGATGTGCATTAACACTTCCCAAGGACGCACCTGGGTAATCCTACAGATGACCAAAAACCAACATGCAACATGTCAGCACTTAGTAGGAAAGCTCCCACACAAACTCAATATTCACATGCAAACCTCAAGTAAGGCACTGTAGCCTCAAACAAAGAGCTGCTGTAATCGCACGGGTGAAGGTCTATGATTAATGGCAATATCTGCTATAGCCACAAAATTGCTAGATATGCGTGTTCCTGTGGATATTGAAGTCTTTAACCAATGAAATTGTTTGTGTTTTATTAAGCACTTACTACAAAAAAACCTTAGGGATGAAGAAAACTGCCATAAAACACTGAATCAAATGAAAATCTTTACATCTTAAAACATGCAAAAGGCCATTCCTGACCATGAAAAATGCCAATGCTCTCCATGTCAGAACACAGCTGCTCTGGCCAGAGCATAACAGCATTTATAATTTATCATTTATTAACTGCCTGAGACATAAAATGTTAATCGCCCACCAAGATCACAGATTTCTCACAAATTTCTGGGGATTGTATTACTCAGACTTGAGGCAGTTGGTTAAAATAAAATAATTCTGCCATGTTAAAAGATTGCTATTTGATACCTTCCCCAATGTTCAATGAAATAAAGATATCTATTTAGCAATAAGTTTCTTATTTCAGGCTGAAATTTAATGTACAACATACCATTTAACTAATTTACTTTTACTTTTGTAATAATTTTCGGACTATCAAGCAATCTCAAACCGTTAAGATATTGTTTTGTTAAACTGCTTCCATGTCATCATTTCAGAAATCCAAAAGATTAATTATGAAATAATCTCCTAAACGATAAAAAGTCATTTAGGTACATAGACGGCCGCTGGATTACATATACAGTAGAAAAATGCATAAAGACTGAAATTTAAAATAAGACGAAATGCATACAGTCCTGTATAAACTACGTGACTTGGATGAGTTTACATCTTCACACTGTTGCGTGCGGTTATTTAAAGAAGCACAGGAAATGTCCCCTAAACCGGTGATGCATCAGAAGAAACCCAATACATTATCAAAACATTAGACGGCTGAAAAGCATCCTTTCATAAACCCCCCAGTTCCAGACAGGTATTTGGGAACTTGACATTTCTGTAATGCCAAACCTGTCAAAAAAGAAGGGACCGGTAAAGTGCGCAGATGTATTTAAAGAGACGACGAACAGCCTAATCAATCTTTCAGACAACGCACAGGCACACAGCCTACGTATAGAACAGGGAATGGGAAAAGGGAAGCATCGCACTCATTTTCACACAATTGCCATTTATTATGCAGTTAAAGGAAACTAATGCGTTGCTCTGCACTGCATGGATATCAACTCTTTAAAATCAGTTATTAACGCTAGATTTCCAATGAGTCTGCTACGACAGGTGAAGGACGAAGGGCTTTGGGGAATACCAATGCTTCCACGAAGATGCCAAAATAAAACTGTGCTCAATATATCCTCAATTAATTACATTTCAACACTGAAACTAAACATGGGATTAAACACGGAATGCGAGTTGGAAGGAATGACCGCAACTTGGAAATCGTGATTTATTTATGCAGCAAGCATAGCTGGCAGGTCGATACCTACATTTGCGGGTCATCCCCGTAAAAGTGAAATAATCGTAATACAAAGAAACGGGCCATTAACATTAATATATTTACGACATCTGGTAGATGCCCATAGCCAGAGCGACTGAAGTGTTTAGAAGTCTCATCGGTGGAAAAACATTTTAAAAAGCAAATGAACTCCGTGAAACGTGTTGTTTGGACCAATACAGAGGCCTAACTTTCACTCAATAATTCAGCTTGTTATCTTCGTAGCAGCCACGCGCGAGCCATTTTGCTATTTTAATATGACTTGAGCTGAAATACTCACTCAGTTATTTTCTTGGCCAGCTCCGTGCACGCCGTGGTCGAGTTGGCCGAAAAGACACGGTAGCCGCTTTTCGCCACGTTCATCCTGGAGCTGTGACCATACGACAGCCTCGGAGTTTGGGAATGAGAGAAAACAGACTTATGAGGCCCCGCACGCCTCCTGTGCATGTCTGCCACCGGTACGCCGGACTACTCGCTCTCCCCTCCCTTACGGCTAGAGGTGCAGCACCGCTGGTTCTGCTAGTAAATGGGGCAGATGCTTGGATACCCTTTCAGCAAAGTCCGACAGTTCAAAAACAGACAGCGGGTCAATGTCGCGGTTATAACCTGATAAAGGCTGGCACTCGGGCGGACATTATCATACAAAAGTGAAGGTAATTAGCAGGCATGCCCAACGTCGTTAGTCGGCGACATAGCAGCCACAAAAACACTCGGCTTCGTAAGCAAACCGTATTTCAGTGACTTACTGTGATGATTCCTTCTCTTTATTATTCTCGTCAAACGGTCAAGGCTAATATGCAGTTAGCTTTCAGGCTTACTTTTAGACAGCTACAGTAAAATATTCGCCGGATAGCGATTCCAAACAAATACTTATCTTAGAATACTGCGTTAGCGATCTCTACCTATTGCTTTTGACTTATAGCAGAGCAACACGGTTGCATTCGTAAACGTAAGCTATATACGGCTAATTTATCAAAATAAACCTGACACAACTGCCAGACTCCTGAACCCTTAAACACTGGTTGCTAACTTAAAAATAAGCCGCAGCCGATCGGCCTCTTAGCTAAACCACCAAGCTATCGGAAAGGTTAGCAACCTGGATGGCTAACGCCGACTAACTGGTCAACTATCGTTACGTGGGGCTCTACGTAGCTGGTAGAAAAAGAGCTCGATATTTACATTCTGCGATAACTTTCAGTTATTTCGTGAAACCTAAACGACAGCTTTTTTAATACCAGTCCAATTAAACAGCCAAAGTCATACAAAACGGTGGAGGAGGGGGGGAAACAACCAAGTTAATGAATCAAGTACGAATTAAAGCTCGGCGCGCTCTCCGTACTCTCGCGTTCTTGAAAACTTTGTTGCAATGCGGTTGCTGTAACACCACCGTCGACCGTTTTCATTGGATAACCCCTCTCTTGACTGGCAGTACAAAATAACGAAAGGGCGCCGATAATCCGAACGTAAGGCGGAGCCCCAACGCGTACTGCAGCCACTTAGGTGTCGTGAGTGCAGAAACAAAAAGGTCACCATTTGTAAGCAGTAAGTGGTTTTCGTTTGGTATTTTGATGGGTGTTCTGCCGAGTCCACCGTGTTTACCAAGAACTATATGAAAATCGCCAACATTTTTTATTCGCTTTTTAATTTAGCACAAACAAAATAGAATGCCAGTATAAAATACATTTCAAAAATTGACTAAAATACACGTTTATGCTGAAGGCATAATCTAGAACTATACAAATGATTTTTACAGTATCAGCAACAAATTATTATTTACATGTGCATATTTATAAATCACTGGGCCCTCTCATGGTAAAGCAGCAGCATTCAAATAAAAATTCTTACATATAGCTGTAAAGGTACATATAATTCGTTGTATGCGGCCAATTCATTGATTACACCTGCGGGCATGAGAGGTGAAATAACACAAAGCAGTTCTGCTCATATTTAGTGAGTGACTGGGTGATAAGTTCACC
>JAABNY020000095.1:10412657-10424002 GCA_015164015.2 Brevimyrus niger | reverse complement strand
AGCGGTTATGTTCATGTGAGGAGTTTGGGTTAGGGTGTTAACGGTTATGTTCATGTGAGGAGTTTGGGTTAGGGTGTGGGCGGCCATCTTCATATGAGGAGTTCGCCGCCGAGAGCAGAATGGTCCTTGCTGAAAAACCCGCAGAGAACCAGCTTAGGCTGGTAGCTGGTAATAGCTGGTCTAAGATGGTCATGTCCCAGCTCTTGCTGCTCTTTCATGGCATGACCAGCTAAGCCAGCAAGAATGACCATTGCAGGCCTTCCTCCCTCAAAATATATACAAAAATGTAAGTGAAATCACTTTATTTTCATCCACCCATCCATCCATCTGCTTTTCCTGGTCATGATTTGGGGGGGTGCCTGGAGCCCACTCCTGATGCCCCACGGCGTAAGGTGTCCCCTGGACAGGATTCCAGTGCGTTTCATCTTCAAATCGACTAATTTAAAGAAAACAGAACACTATCAATCTGTGAAGGTTAATCATTTAACTGATAAACTTTCTTTGTCATTAACTTCTTTCATGCTATAATGCCGTCAGTGTAAAGTTGCCTAGCACCACCCCTCCTGACTTCGGGGAGTTTTGTCCGTCGCTTTTGTACGTCCCTCATGCTTCTGCGAGTTAACTTCTTTCCTTCAGACACGCTACTACAGCTGGGGATAAAAAAAAAAACAAAACAAAAACACCCCCCACTTGAAGTATGTGTACTGACCGACCTCTGCCAATCCTTCCTCCTGGGCAGATCCTAAGCGGCGTGATTCTGGAGATCCTGTCTGAGGACTGTCCCGAGTCCTTCACCCCGGACGTGCAGAGGGCCTGGACCAAGCTGATGGGCCTGGTGTACTGGCATGTGACCGGCGCCTATACCGAGGCCGGCTGGGTGCAGCTCTCCAGCTCCGCCGTGTGACTGGGGAACCGGGTCCCGCTGCGCCCCCAAGTGGCCGTCCTTGACCAACACTACTGATTTGTTTTAAAGCCCGCGGGCATCTTTCTGGTGCCCGTCCGCAAAGGGGCCGGACTGGGTGGGAGTGTGTAGGGCTTAGCCAGGCAGAGAGGAGAGTCTGGAGATTGTCTGGAAATAGTATATTTAAAGAAATGCTTTCGAGGGCCTTTATCCTGCTCTGCGCCGAGGCACCTTCACTTGTAAATGTAACTGCCAAGTTGTCGTTCGTGTCGTCTCAGATCTGTGAGTGTGTTAATAGGATTGCCCTCCTTAGCGATTTACTGGTATCTACCTGGACCCTCGACTCTATACCCCCGGGGGGTGTGGATTCCCCCCCCCACCCCCCCATGCCTCTCCTGCTCGGTCAGTTTGCACGCGCTTCTGATTTCCGTTCTAGCTCCAGAAATATATGCACACATACACACACCCAGAAAGATGGCATATGGGATAATTCAATATGGCGCGTTGCCGTGACGATGCACCACTTCACTGCATCAATGAGGAGTGAGGACACTGTGAAGCATGTGCACAGCTCGGTCCGCGTAGTCGACACACTCGGCAAAGCGAAAATCCACCAGCTGAAGGTCACTGGAAACATATCAGACCTTCTCCACGCAAATGCATCCGTTTGTCCTCTCATAAGTAAACACATTCCGGTGTCTTTCGAAGGCACTAGTTTAACTCTGTTTGTTTCATAACATGTGGTGTTGAAAAACAATTTATTGAATCTATTGAAACAGAACTAAGACAATAATTCAAATTTGTTCCTGCTGTGGTTTCCCCAAACAAGGTGGTTTCCCCAAACAGACTGTTAGATAGAGTCAAATAGAGCCAGTCTCTGCTGACCCCGAGCCTATTCCTTTGATACCGCAAGCAGGACGCTCTCGTCCTACCAGGAGCAGCCCTGCTCTCCTCTGTATTGTCATTTAGTACTAACAAGGACTTCATGAGTCCGTCCGTCCACCAGCATCGGCCTGCTGGGCGTGCATGAGATACAGATGCTTTGCCATTTGTTTGTGTCTCCCCGTTCTTCTCCGATATTACTGGGAGCGGCAAGGGAGCAGGGGGGATTTTAAACGTAATTTGTGCATCTCCTCCACAAAGTAATAAATAAATGGCCTGAAGCTCAAGGACAGCAATTAATTTTTTATTCCGATTTATTTTTGTCGGCACCAGTGCGAACATCGCACACGATTGCCGTACAGACACGGTGAAGTTAACCCGCTTCCCAGTTCCGGGGAGGAGTCGGCTACTCTTCCAACTACGACTGTTGTTTACAAAATCTGTCCCCAGCTGTCATTGGCCAAGCATCAAGTGGACTCCGCCCTCATTCTATGGCCCCTCCTCTTTTTTTCCAATATCCTCTTTATATAACTTTTATAGCAAAGCGATGTTTATACTCCAGCTGTTTTTGACTGTTCCAACAAATTGTTTATTGCGGTGGGCAGTTAATTTTCACGGAATGGCGATGTACTGTTCTTTCTTCAAAGCGCAAGTCCTGTCGCGTGATTCTTCTGGTACTGTGCCCCGCTCACCTGTCGACAGAGACACCCACGCTGCCATTTACAGACAGAAAGCACACGTCCTCCCCTCCGCCATGTATTTCGGGAAGCCAGCTTGAGTTCTTCACATCAAAGGGAGCGGAGGATAAGAGGCAGAAAGCCATCGGGTCGGCATTTCCGCTCAACACCTACCATCCACCCGCTCGTGAACACTGGGATAACCTGTGTCTTTAAAGTGAGGGGGGAACCTTACACTGGTGGGGGGTGGGGGGAGTGGTCACGTGGGGGTAAAATAAGAAATATTCAGCGTTAACTATTGTTCAATGGTTCCTCCCCCCACTGGCAAAATCTACTGAGGGACACCCCCCCCCCTCACAAAATGAGGTCATGGGCTGAAAGGTCTGGGAAGCCATGCAGTCACATGTCTTCAAGCGGGGGTAACACAAATTACACACAAATTACACACTTGCTAGCTGTTATCAATCAACGTCTGTCGGCAGGAAATGTTCTCTAGATGTGTTTGTTTTTACCCGGACGATCATTGTGAATTGTTATTTTAAAGTCTGGACTTTATATATTTTTTAAATATACAAAAAATACAGGTTATCCATATGTGCTATATATAATAAAATTATACTCTGATATCTGATTTTTATATATATATAAATCTATGGTATATATAAATATGGTATATACAAATTATTGTACATTGGTGGTGGAGGACAATGTCAATTTTGTGCTGTTATAGCATGTTTTCATGATCTAAGACAGACTTATACCTTAGCAAACCTGTCACAAATAATCATGACTATCAATAAACATGTACTCTGATGTTCTGAGTCCAGGCCTGTAATTTCCTTCACATATTTTGACAAGTATGGATCAAAGACATATTTCAACAATATTTACATTAATTATATTTCAGAGTACCCTTCCGTTATCTGTAACCGCTTGTCCTATTCAATGTCGCGGGGGGTCCGGAGCCTATGCCTGCAAGACAGGGAACAGCCCAGGGTGGGGCGCCAACCCATCGCAGGGCACACCTTTCACTCACACACCATTCACTCACACACCATTCACTCACACACCCTTTCACTCACACACCATTCACTCACACACCTTTCACTCACACACCATTCACTCACACACCTTTCACTCACACACCATTCACTCACACACCATTCACTCACACACCCTTTCACTCACACACCATTCACTAACACTCACACACCATTCACTCACACATAGACACCTACGGGCAATTGAGTTACTCCAATGTTTTTTGACTGTGGGGGGAAACTGGAGTACACAGAGGATATTCCACGACGACCCAGGGAGAACATGCAAACTCCACACACATATGTCATGGAAGAAACTCGAACCCTGGGCCCAGAGGTGTGAGGCAACTGTGCTAACCACTGTCACCGTGGCGCCCCCATTTTAGAGTCGCTCTCTGGAATTAAGCAAATTAATTAACACATTTTGCACGTCATCTCGCCGGCTGACAAAATGGCGGCACTTCTCCCGTCTGGCAGCTTATCATTACCCCGTCGCAGCAGGAAAAGCCGTCTTCGGGCCCCCGGGGTGAGACACGAGGCTGTCAGCGAGTCGCGGCTGGGAGACAGGCACCCCAGCCAGCTCGGCACGTAGGCCGCACCCTGGGCGACCCGTCAGGTCTTTAGGAATGGCATGCATTTGGCGGTCTCTCTTTCGCTTATTGTCCCTCTCGGTCACCCTGAATCCATGGTCATGGGACTATGTGTGCGTACCCACCGCCTCTGAGTCAGCGATTCTGCAGATTTACAGATTAACAGGGGACCTGCTTATACGCTCAAGATACGGGCGCCGTCAGCTGGGAGCTGGGTAATCACCTCATTCTGCACCGTGACAATCTCAGAATTATTTGTTTTATCAGGTTAAAAATAACTACAGCAATGGAGTAGCAGCTCAGGAGTCACGGGCCGCTGTCATGTAATGTTTTCCAAGTTTTCAGCCCTATTTCTGTCGCTAATGTCCTACTTCTCTATATGGATGTTTGCCCATTAACCCCAGTCTTCAAATACGCAAATGAATGTGCAAATAAGTGGATTTTGCAAATAAATATGCAAATTAGCGTGATTGGTTTTTAAGCAGTCGAAGAAATTAGTCAAAAAAATAATGAGACAACATTCAAATCCTCTTACGCGGAGAAAAACCGTCTGGCGTGAAGTTCGTACTTAAACTTTGCAGGTCGCTCATCAGGAAACCTCCAAAGAAACGTCCTCCAGCTCTTCAATCGGTTGGCAGGGGCCGACGTAGGGAATTCATGGGCAGGGTGGTGTAGGAATGGCTGCACTGAGGTGCCTAACATTGTCTGAAGAATAAATTCTAAATTCATGTTCACCTCCTCCCAATGAGAGGAACCAACAGAGCCAAGCGTTACTCCCTCACGCTCCCTCCTGGCCAGCTCCTAGCTCCCACCTGGCCAGTTCGAGGCTCCCTCCTGGCCAGTTCCTAGCTCCCACCTGGCCAGTTCGAGGCTCCCTCCTGGCCAGTTCCTAGCTTCCTCCTGGCCAGTTCGAGGCTCTGCCTGCCTCAAAAAGCATGTCTGCTCATTCTGGCACCGCTGTTGCTCTCAGGACTGTGAGATATAAATGTATTCATTGGTTTACTGATTGTTTTCATCTGGAAAATTAAAAACGTTAGTTTTGTAAGTACATTTAGCGGATGACACTGAGTAATAAAGTTAGCTCTCTTAAATATATTCCTGGGGTTCCCCTGATCTGTTCTCACTGTGCACCCAGGCCTCATTATGCAACCCCGTCTCCCATCTTGTGGGTCCTCTACGGGGGAAAACGGGAGACTTTGAGGGACAGCTGGTTCTCTTTGAAGCAGCGATCATTTCCACATGCTGTGAGGAGTGTGCGGCCATCTTAGGACTGTGTTTGGGGAAGGTGGGGTAGCTTGTATTTCCTCATCTTGAGGGTGGGGTGACAGGAAGGAGCCTTGTTCTGGAAGTGCTCACACGCCATGCGCCGGCTGACGTTCACTGCTCTGCCGCTGCCCTCAATAGCGGCGCCTCTGATCTGGCTTAATCCCCTAGCTAATCCGTCCTTGGGTGGCGGCGGGCGTCCGTAGTCGCGGGCGACGGGCTCACGGAGCTCTCCGCTCCTCAGGACCCCACGTCTTGGATGTGCTGAACCCCGCAGAACCTCAGCTTACACCATGTGCACCACAGTCATGGTGCTCACCACCCTGGCCGTCATACTGCGGAGAAGGTTCTTCAGCAGAGTTGGCCCGTGAGTACACAGCTCCTCGCCGCTTATTATCACCATTACTTAGGAAGTATGCAGGGAGTAAACAACCTTGAAATGAGTATTAGGTGTCTGTGTAACGTGTGAACCTTGTAAACACTATCAAAACTACGTACTCCAGTTGAACCATGCAATCAGAGGTGGATAGTTCAAGTCTGGAAAGTAAAAATCGAGACCAAAATTTAGCTTCAAGCAACCAATTGACTGTGACTCTATACTCAACTGCTTGGTTGAAGCAAAATCCTAGTCAGGAATTTTACTTTCTGGGGGGGTGTTCCACAATGCAGGATTTCTCAGTTAGCTGAGTTAGCTTAAGCTGGAAATCATGATTGTCCAATAAAAATGCTCCTTACCTAAGCTAATGAACAATCATGACTTCTGGCTCAGACAACCATGGAATCCTGTTTTCTGGAACACCCCCGGACCTAGTAAATGTCATATTTATAGATTTTAGACCCAAAGCCCTTTACAGAAGCCGTCACTTCAACCACCACCACTGTGTCGCCCCCACCTGGACGACATGATGGGAACCATTCTGCACCAGTACACTCACCACACAGTAGCTAAGGCGGTGAAGGGGCAGGAGAGAATTCACCGGTTAGATATAGGGGGTGATTAAGAGTCCAGGTTTGATAGGGCCATATGAACTATCCACCTTATAATCCACACTCGATTGTAGACTCATGTACACAATGTTATTACCGGCCCCTGCCGCCACCTATTAGAGGTATCTCAAGAGCTCAGTTACTCCCAAATATCCAAACCTATTTCCAGTTTGTGCATCACCAACAACACAAAGAGAAACCAAACACCAGCAGCAGCCTGCTTCCTGCCTCTTTGTGTGCTATTTTCACATGTTCCCAAAGACAGAGGTACATGCTATCTACAGCTGTAAGTTTGCTCATGTCTAATTATTCATGAATGCAATCAATACATTACCATGGGATGGGTAATTTCCTATCTGTGGAATTTGCCCAGACTCATTCCTCTGCATGCAGGGTCCTGTTTCATAACTCTTCCTCATCCATAAAATGGGCAGCTTAGTGATCCAGGGAGGCTGAGGAATTCTGAAAAAAAAAAATACATTATCCAATTCTACCCTGAACATAAAACCTATGGCAGACCTGCAGGAATAAAATTAAATTTCCTGCCGAGGAATGGAGGAGCCGGGGGGGGAATTACAGCCCGTTACTTCAAAGCATCAGAGGGTCCACATCCATGTTAATCTCCAGTCTTGGCTTGACTTGCCTCCATGTTTCTCATTTTATCTGAGACTTCAGCTGAAAGCTTAATGGAAATCCTCCTGGGGGGACACCAACGATCTGATGGGTTTTATCCCAATGTCAGGGGCAAAAAGGTATATAGAAGAGGAGCTTTCTGGTGGTGTTTGATGCCTTCACAGTTCACAGTGTTGTCTCATAAATTTCCCACGCAGATACTGTTGTTTTCACGATGCAGAAGTCTGAGTTGCCAAAAATAGCATTCTCTCCTGCTTTCCACTCTGGAGATGCTCTGCGCCTGAGACTTGATCTGATTATGAACGCGATGTGAACCTGAACGTGCCACTGCTCGTCCTGAGAGGCCCGTAACGCTGACCGATGGGGAGACGAGCTGCTGTAAAGCAGATGCGCATGTCGGCATGACCCCTGCATAACGTTTGCGCTCGAATTATTAAAGCCAAAACAGACGAACGAGCTTTTCCCAGGTTCTTGAAGGCCTCGCAAAGTGTCATTTTGAAACCTCCCAGCACCAGAAATGCATTATCATTAGTTAAATATGTGTTGGTGCACAGAAAAAAAAATCATTAAACGGCAGACTATGTCTCAGAATCGACATTTAACAAAACGGCACGCTTGTTAACCGTGGAAAGCATACTTTCATACTATTCATTTATCTAAAAACAGAGGGAGGGAGAGGTCTGTCTGCTATGGTTATCCAGGTGCTAATGCCACACATTGCGTTTCAGGGCCTCCATGAGTTTGGAATCTGCTATGTTGCACCAGAATATTTACAGTGGACAGTGTTTTAATTCTATGGGCGTGTCCAGCTTAATCTCCCAGAAATATGCAGATACGTCTAGGAAGACTGACTGCGGAAGATTTCCAAACAGAGTGATGTTATCAGAGCAGGGAGGCCCTGTATTCTTGCTGGAAGCCAGTGATGTACGTATACTATTTGAGGACCAGGTGTTCCACAGCAGGGAGGTCTGTCTAGGTAAATTATCCCTCTCAATATATTTAGTGTTAGGGGACATTTATAACCGTTTGGGAAAAAGGACCAGGTGCAAAGGCGCCCTTATCCCCCCCACCACACACCTCACACCTCACACCTGTCTGCTGGTAGCAGAAGTGTTACACTAGTGTAATATACACATAGCATGAAGTTTTGCTGCATATAGGCATGGTGGCCAAGTGGTAAGGTGTTGGTCTCGTAAACCGAAGATCACGGGTTCGAATCCCGTCCATGCCTTATTAAGGGGGCAGTGTGTGGCTCTGTGGGCTAAGCTTGATTGCCGGTTCAAACCCAGCAACCCCATAGGTTCCATGGGTGGCTGCCCTTTGCAGACAGCTTGCTTACAAAGAGCAGGTTGAGGGTTAGGGTTATGCGATTATTTATTATTATATCATATGTTGCAATTCTTACTTTTGCATGAAGCAATTTTCCATTGTCAGTCCCTTTTGCTGCAAAGTAGATAACTGGGGGGCCTCAGTGTAAGTCCACAGGTTAGGAGCTTAGGGAACAGATGACCCCCCAGCAGCGCGTATGGTAAATGATTACTGATAGTAAATAGGAGGCCGAGACACTAGTGACTTGACCAGCTGCTCAGTTGCAATGCTAAGAATTGCTATTCCCAGAAGGGTTTGGCTGGTGTATAAACGGCGCTGTTGCAGCTCTGCATTTTTCTGTTGTTACTGAGTATGCACTTAGAAAACCCCGATTTTAAAAGCAATCATTCCAGTGCAGGTTCTCTTGCGCAGATGTCCCGCTACCATCTGCCATTTCGATTGTTTGTTACAGAGTTAATTATCTTTCTGACAGCTGCATATGATGAGTGATGCACAATCATAATGTGAAGCCAAGGTGCGGGTTTGATTTCAGCACTGATACGGGCCAAGTCAGCCCCAACCCCCCTAAAAGGACACGGTACTTCCTCATGCATATCCGACTCTATGAAGTGGCTGTTGTTGAGGACTTAGAGGGTATTTATATGTTGTTTGTATAGAGAGTTGTAGACACTTCCTGTAGTAAAGCACATTTAGACCTGTGCCAAAGGAAAGATAAAGGCCAGTACAGTTTGTGAGCCCTCAGTCAATTCATGCATCCATTCATTTAACCACATGTCCAACAGAATGAATGTGGAGCGCAGGCTGCAAGGCAGGTGATGCCCTGGATGGGATTCGCAGTGTTACTCCAGAGTATAAACTGCCATCAAGTTAATCTCAGTGCAGTCAGGCAGAAACATCATCTGTACTTGTTTCTGTAAACAAACTAGTAACTATACTAAGGTTTCCACAAAAGTATATTACAAATAAATCCACAAAAGTATATTTACTTCAGTTTCAGACACGTTTCAGAAAAGGTCTCAGTTTGCTTTGTTCCCTATGAACTCATGGGAAGGAAAAATAGGTTTACGTCCAGGATTATGTCTAAATCCATTTAACATTTTCCCCCTATATGTACCTGGGGTCTTAATGAGGTTTAACACACCAAATAATTTTCACATATGGCGGGCTGTTAATTACCTTTAACAGTCACGCAAGTGTACCACACAACCATACAAGAGTATTTTTATTAGATATTTCTAGTACAGTGGTACCTCGGTTCTCTAACTCACTAGAACTCAAATTTCTTGAAAGTCAAACCAGTTTGACATAGGACTCGATCTGAATATCAGAAGTCGAACCGTGAACGCTGACCTAATATAAATTAGAAATGAGTCATACTACACTGCAATTCTTACTTGAATGCCTTCTTCAACTACTTGTACTATTAGAGCATTTATGTCATTTATTTAAACTTTATTTAAATACCACATAAATTAACTGAAAAATAGTTCTTACTGTTTTACGTGATATTCGGGAGAAATAGCAGATTACACATCGGAACTGCATGGAAGACAATTGTCATGCGTGAAACTAAACTCTTCAGCCAATAAGTGCCACTTTGTGCAGCCGGGTGAGAGGTGGCAATGCATCGCTGTAATGCATTGTTACAGGATCAGAATGCATTGTTTTAATGTAAGACTATCATGCGAAAATAAATATGAACATTTTTTCATAAGTTTAAATACATACAATTTCCGAGCAACTTCAGCTGCACAGTCTTTTGGCCAGCTTACTTTTTCCAAACAGCACTGAAAAACATTGTTTAACTGTCCAAACCGAGATAAGAAGCATTAAAAAAAAATCTCTTAGCTCATTGTGAAAACACAGCTAATAGTCACTCCAGGAAAATGTGGATTGTTACTCAGAAATGTGGTTTTTTTTAATTATATACCTCTGCTAGCCCAAAAGTTAAACATTGCATGTGTGACTGTAGTAAAATTTATTGTAGGCAAGGTAATAATATCAAGCAAATGATGAAATGCAAGCCAAAGAATAACTCTCTAATAACAAAGAAGACTCTCTGGAAAGTAACAGCAAGGTTTTGATTTGGCCCATCAAGTGAGTCCAGGAGAGCAGTGAGGGGGAGATCCCAGACTATGCCGCAGGTCAGTGAACCAGAGCTCGGCCTCACATGGATGGTAGAACCTCCAGTTCTCTGTCTTATTATTGGCCCCGAAGGACAGGAAGGGAACCGTTGGTGAGAAGATCCATTTGGTGTTTATAGCAATAATGATAGCAAGCTGTGATTTAAATGGTGCAAATGGGGAAAAGCTTTGAACGCTGACAGGTGAGCAGGAAGCGCTCACTGCACTATACGGCATGTCCAGTACACATGTAGCTGACTGCATTTTGAAGACTGTAAAGCAACACGCTTGACTGACTGCCCCCTAGTGGAGATCCTGCAAAAGTCTGCCTGCTAACGGTCTTCTAGCGGATGTCCTGCAAACGTCTGGCTGTCTGCCCTCCAGAGGACATCCTGCAAATGTCTGCTTGACTGCCCTCTGGTGGAGATCCTGCAAACGTCTGATTGCTGCCTGTCCTCTAGAGGACATCCTGCACACATCTGGCCGACTGCCCTCTAGTGGAGATTCTGCAAACGTCTGGCTGACTGCCCTCTACAGCAGGGATGGGCAATCTTATCCACAATGATGCAGGTTTCGAGGGCAATCTTTAGGTCAGCTGATCAAATCCAGGTGTGAGGTCTCTTCAGCCAATCAGTCCTCTGACCAGTAACCTAATTAGGGAGTTGCAGCAGAAACCCGCATACACCGCGGCCCTTTCTGGATCAAATTGCCCACCCCTGCTCTGGAGGATGTCCTGCCCACGTTGAGATTATATTGTGGCAGTTCCTTCTACAGTATGCAGCATTTGAACAGGCTGCCAATCCTCCCACGCACAGAAGGAAGAATGGCAGAAAAATGTCCTCGCCGCTGTCAGTGACTCTGCCACAATGTCACTCTCGAGCTGTCATCATTAAATTCACTTCTAATCCCTGCTCCTTTTT
>JAABNY020000095.1:10402492-10412557 GCA_015164015.2 Brevimyrus niger | reverse complement strand
TCTCCCCTCCCCCCATACCCCCCCCCCCCCCCCCGCCCACCACCGCACCTTCACATCTGGGCTGCCCCCCTGCCCCTCACCTAAACCACCTGCCTCAGGGACACAGAGGGTGTTGGAGAAAAGGAGAATGCCTACAGTTCAAAGAACCCCGCAACTACACAGAAATGAAGACCCCGGCTCCCCAACCCAGGAGTGTGAGGTACATGGCACACGGAGCTCTGATCCTCACACGAAGGTGCTCCCCCCTCGACTGGAACACATGGGCATCCAGGAATGAACCCGCATGACCGATACATTGACTACTTGTTAGACACAGTTAGCAAGTTGTGGATTAGTAAATTCAGTAAGATTTTAAGTTGGCCGGTGAATAAACTCTAAGACAAGATCCCCATAATTTAATAAGGATTTATATTACAAACTTTGAAAAGAGACTAGGAAACATGACCTATATGTCATAGGTATCATTTGAAGGTTTTCCACAATGTTTTGATTAAATTAGATCGTGGCCAGGCACCTGAGCAGCAGTTTGCCTATAATCCGACACATATATCTTTGTCCAGAAACTTGCCAAACTAACTGTGTTCTATTGTTTGTAATTAGTAAATTCATGATTTGTATGTTTAAATGACCATTGAATGAAAGCAGGTATCGATAGCATGTAGAGCTCCAACCTCAGCCTTCTGCTGCTCCACTCTCAAGTGAAATCTGTGCTCTGGTATTAAGTCTCAGTCCACCACTGATGTTCCAGTTGTACCAGTGATATTCACTGATATGATATTCTGCTGCTTGTGTCGATCTGACTATATTCACCCAATTATAGTCCTGCTGCTTGTGTCCCTCTGACTGTATTCACCCAATCATGGTCCTGCTGCTTGTTTCCCTTTGACTATTTTCACCCAATCATGGTCCTGCTGCTTGTGTCCCTTTGACTATTTTCACCCAATTATGGTCCTGCTGCTTGTGTCCCTTTGACTATTTTCACCAAATCATGGTCCTGCTGCTTGTGTCCCTTTGACTGTTTTCACCCAATCATGGTCCTGCTGCTTGTGTCCCTTTGACTGTTTTTACCCAATAATGATCTTGCTGCTTGCATACATTTTTTTATATTTTGACAAATAGAATGGATGCCTGAAAACATATAAAAAATATTATCAATTATAGTATAAACAATATAGATCACTACATATTTGAGCTATGTATATGGACTAGGCTGAGTGTAGCTAGTTTTTGCAATTGTATCTGTTTTTTTTGTATTTTTTTGTTTCCCATTTATGAGAAGGATAAGCATGAAAGGGAAAAACAACAAAGCATCCCCTTGGAAAAGCAGCCCAGAAAACAGAGCTCTGGATTCCAGCCAGGAAATGTCTTGGCATATGGTGCCATCTGGTTGCGGGTGGTTCCTGGGTCAGATGTCGCCCTTTTCGCCGGTCTGGCGATCAAACCCCTCCTGGCCGCCTTTCACGCGAGCGTATGACCCCTTTTCGCGTGCCTTGTTCTACGGGAGATTCCAAGGAGAAATCGATCCCCTGCAATTCCATGGTTTCCTTCCAGGGACAAAGACTGGGCCCTCCATCTGACCTAATTGCAGGTCTATGGTTACCACTGTGATTTGGGGCACCAGTTGTGCAAGCCCTCTAATTTTACGCAGCTGGAGAGACTTCATGGAATGACAGTACAGGAGCATGGGTAAGCTGATATTCAACAAGTCTGGTGAGGGCACCACCAGATATCAGCCATAGAACAATAACCACAGTGTGCTGTTTGCGAGGATCAGCCAGGCACAAGGTCACAGCGCAGACATGAGCCGGGTCTTCCCGCTCGCGCAGGTGCTCACCTGCCCATAGCTCTCACATGGTACGGTCTCCTCTCATAGCTAAGGCCAAACCCTGAGAGCAAAGGATACCAGGTACAAGAACTGTCCCTGCTACAGGGGATGAGGGCCGCGCCAAATCGGGAGATGGGGGGAGGGGGATTTGGGTTGCCACACGTGATTTGGGGGCACGACAGAGTGCAGAAGGGAGGACAGACAGTGCTGTGCCCCGTGTTTAACTCTTAAGTGCTTTCAGTCACTTCCACTAAATAATTTAGAGGTTGTACGGTCACGCATAAAATCCATGGAAGTGTACTCTAAAAGATTGCTTTTCGGTCCGGGCGTGAGGGAGGGCCCAGGGGTCCTCCACATCAGTCACTGACTTCATTTCAGTGTGCTTTGCCACTGACTAGGAAGAAGAGATAAAAGTCTTTTTGTTCTTCTTTCCCATCTGTTTTGCATTTCTTGTTCGAAGATGGACTTCAGCTGGATGGTCATTTCAGTTGCCTACTTGATTCAGTCATTGTCACACCCAGCACACAGTCTATCTGACAAAGTCAACAGATGAGGGTATCTTACGCTGGAGCTGCTGCTCGTTCAGCAATGGTGGGGAACACAGGGGTTGGACAATGAAACTGGAACAGCTGGTTTTAGAACACAGTAATATATTAATATGGTGTAGAGTCTCCTTCGGGCTCAATACAGCACCAGTTCCCCCTTGAAAACGACAGATCAAGTCCTGCACTGTGGCCAAAGGAACTTTGAGCCATTCAACAAGCAGAACAGTGATGCTGGTGGGGGAAACATCCTCCAAATCATTCCTAAGTGGCTCAGTAATATTCAGGTCTGGTGACTGTGCAGGCCATGGGAGATGTTCAGCTTCATCTTCACGTCCATCAAATCACTCACACATCAAATCAAGTCACCAGTCTTACTGTCTGTATGGGTGCATTATCATCCTGATACACAGCACCACCTTCAGGGTACAATGTTTAGACCATTGCGTGAATGTTTTCCTCAAGAATGGTTCAGTAGTCCTTGACAGTGACACACCAATCTAGAGCAAGTGGTGGGCCTAGGGTTGCAGTCAACGCCACCACTGATCCACCACTGTGCCACACCCTGGCCCCTCTTTGGGGCTTCTCCACGCCGTGACTCTCCCAGATGCGTGGAGACAGTGAAGGTGGACTCACCAGAGAACAAGATTTGTGCAGCTGACACCATTGAAAGCAACAGTTGGCGTTAGGTATGAGTGACCAAAGGTTTAGTTATAGCAGCCCGACCATGAATTTTGACCCTGTGGAGCTCCTGGCTAACAGTTTTGGTGGAAACAAGAGAGTTGAGGTGTGCATGTAATTCTGCAGTGAATTGGGCATCTGTGGTTTTATGCTTTTTGGATACAATCCAGGTTTGTACCAGGACATCCCTTTCAGACAGCTTCCTCTTGTGTCCACAGTTATCCTGTTGGATGTGGTCTGTCCTTTGTGGTGGTATGACCGGCATTACCCTGGATACTGTGGCCTTTGATAAACCACAAGCACTTGCTATCCTGGTCACAGATGTAGCAGTGAAGCGCACATCAACTCAATTTGTCCTCTTTTCAGCTGTGATATATCTGCCATGTCCTTATCTTGTGTGGATTGCAATATTTTATGTACAGCCACTACAACCTTCACACTCTGCTCTTATTGATGGAATATGAAATCAGTGACAATTGCCCACCAGGCCACGCATATATAGGCGTGAAACCTCAAACTCTACTGACTAGGAGTTTCAGTGTCATTGTCCAGCCCCTGTAACTGCCATTGTTAGGCAGCCTGAATCTCAGCTGACTGAAGAAACACCCCCTACAGGCCATTTAACGCTCCTGCAGCCTACGGGCTGATGACAGTGAGTGATGTACCTCTCTTTCACCCATTAGCAGTATGTCGACCATGGTGTGGAATGGTACAGGGGTCTGGCCGAGGAGGAACAGGTGGAACACGGGCTAACCTCCGCTTCGGGAAATTCAAGAGGGGGAAGGCAGTCAGATAACCAACTAAAGAGCAATTTAAAGACAACTAAAGTGAAATTTGAAATAATGCTTTAAACAATAAACAGGAGAGAGCAGCAGGGCGACCCTATTACTGTGGCAGTGTTACGTCCTGCCTCCAACGATTGTAATTGTGTGCCACACCCACCTCGTTACCTCCTGTTTTGACCTGATTGTAGTCACCTGTTGCTCGTTAAGTCTAGCTCGTCTTTTGTATTTAGTCAGTGTCTCTGTCAGTAGTCCCGAGATCAGTCAATCTCATACCTATGTGTGAGTACCCTGCCTGTCTTTGTGAGAATAAACCCTTTCGTTACCCCTACCTAAGGACTCCTGCCTTTTGGTTCCTGCGACACTCACCCAGTCATTACAGGCAGAGTGTTTTTGAGTATTAGCTTCAGAGTGAAAATGATTAAATGCATATGCCCAGTCTGTCATTATACTTTATCTTCTTGTTCTTTTTGTCCTTGACATCCTATGGAGAATCACGATTTGTCTTTTTCGTTCTATTCCCCTGCTTTCTCTGAACAGGTGCACCTGCCCTTCACAAGGCGTCTTGCTCAAACCTTTGGCATTCTCGGCACTTGGACATCACGACATGGACCCCTGGAGCTCAGAACTATCCCAAAGTGAGCTTGGTAACTTGAAGACGTGAGGAGATGACGCCTTGACCGGCGTGCGTGTTTCCTTGTTCAATTCAGAAACCCCACACTTCCGAATATAGCGTGTGTCCACTTTGCTGAACATCTATGGCAAAAAAGCCCAAGACGTTGGGCTCTTTTTAAGGATCCCACAACCTGTATCACAGTACTGGGTCATATCAGATGTGCAAAAAGTCAAGGTGTTTTAGCATAAAAACTGCGGAAACTAGCTGTAGAGATCCAGCAAAACAAAGGTGTCATTTTCACAAACAGGATGCAAATTGCTGTTCTAACCCACTTCCCCAGTTTAATCAGCTTAATTTGCAGTTAATTGTGTCTACTGTTTACACATCATGCAAAATACAGCTTTGAAATGCAGTGCGAGCCTTAGAGACGCTGTACTCTTAAAAGGAACTAAAAATAGATAATTTATTTGTTCAAGGAATGGAACAATTTAGCGAAATGCTTGACTATTCCAGAGTTTGTAATTAAAATAAAATTACATTGTCATTATTATTATTATTATTATTATTTATTATTGGGGCATAACTTGTTAACTACATAAAGCCATGACCGGAAACTTGACAGGAAAGTCCAGGGCTTCTACTTAGCCTTTCTTCTATAAAACACACTGCTGTGGGAAAAGAAGTATTGCAAAACTGCTTTGGATAAAAAGGAGATTAATTAAATTAAATGAGTAATACATTAAAATAAAGGCACATAAAATAACACCATACCAGAGATACAGCGAGCGAATCAGATTCTGACATCTATAACAAATGCAGATGTCAAACCATCAGAATAGGCCCCGAATGGTACTAAAAAGCACAAAACTGCAGTATTATGGGATACGGAACACTATGGCAAGTACAGAATGCAGGGTAGTGTTTACCAGGATGTCACAAGGCTGTCAGTTTGTCATTAGTGCCTGCTAAACCTACAATGGTGCCATTGCAGTACTTATCAAACACTGAAAATAGCTAGCATTGCTAGCTCTGTAGGTTCCTACAGAGGCTAATACTGTTAACTTGATAACACTGTTGTATGGTATGACATAATACGACGCTGTTTCTTATTTAGAATGAATTTTATTTACCATTCCTTCTATTTCCATTGGAAGACTCAGGCTTGTAGATGCGTTTTGATCACAAACATTGACCTTATGTCTTCTCATGATGACAATATGATCACAAAGCCAAAGGTCACTCAACACCATGTACTGACCCCAACTGGCCGTGGACTGTCCAACGTGGGAACCTGGAGTGCTTCTATCGCCCGGCGTTTCTCTGCTATCCAGCTCTTTTGTTCTGCCAGCTTCCACAGAGGAGGTACAGTCCTCAGGGTTGTGGTGAAAGATTCTCTTCCACCTTCCACAGAGGAGGTGCAGTCCTCAGGGTTGTGGTGAAATACTCTCCTCTAGTTTTCACAGAGGAGGTGCAGTCCTCAGGATTGTGGTGAAAGATTCTCCATCTCCTTCCAAAGAGGTGGTACAGTCCTCAGCGTAGTGGTGAAAGATTCACCTCCAGTTTTCACTCAAAATATGTCAGAATAAGATGTTAGATTCTGAAAATAATAGGACCCTATTCCCATGTGTCATATCAAACCAACATTATATGCAGGGGCGTCGTAGTTGGGTGAAAAGTGGGACTAAATTACCAGGGCCCCAAGTGGGGGGAGGGCCCCTGAGGAGTGAAGGTCTATAGTGTTGGGGGGGGGGCCATGGCCACTGCTTGTGCATAGGGCCCAGAATTTGGTGCTACGCCCCTGATTATATGGCCAAAAGTATGTGGACATCAGCATTCCAAAACCAAAGGTTTTGATAGGAAATCGGTCCATCCTTTGTTGCCACGACAGCCTCGGCTCTTCTGGAAAGGCTTCCTGGAACATGGCTGCAGCATTGCTGCCACTCAGTGTTGATGTTGGGTCATCAGGCTCATTTCTATGTGGCTGCCACTTCACAAATGAACCTTTTTCCAGATGCTTCCATTTCACTTGCAGTAACTCAGCGTAGCTCTGGCAGGGCAAACATTTGGTGAAATAGGGCAAGTTGTGATGGCACACAGTTGAAAGTGACTAACTTCTGCTGTACAACCACCCATTGTGCAGCCAGTGTTTGCTGACGGAGATGGAATGGCTGCGTGCTCAATTATACACGTCAGAAATTGATGTGACTTAATTTGCCAATTCGTTTAAGTAATGGTGGTGCGTACATATTTATGATCATATAGTGTATGTGCATATTACCCTCAAATCATCACCTAAATGAATATGTTTAATTAAAATAATAACACAATAAGATGTTTATGAGCAGTTGTTGACAATGAGTAGAAGAATCATTGTAACCTGGAATATGTAAACTGATTTATATGAATTCTACCATGTCAATAAGACGTGATTTGTTCTTTGTTCTGCTTGACTAACTAAACTGATGATTCATTTGGGGTTTCCTGTTGTTGTTCTCGTAGTCTAGGGGATTGTTTAGATGTTTAGCCAATTAAAAAAGAATGACATAACGCTAGCCAATTGGAAATGGACAGCGGGGAAAAGCTGACCAATTGGAAACGGACCGAGAGATACAATAATCCAATAACAAAAGTGCACTGCTTTCACAATATTAACCTCACATTTAAAGCATTCTGTTTTAAGGCAAATATGCAGAAATGTTCCTTAAAGTGTGGACCTATTAGAGCAAACAAAAAATATTACTGTACTTAAAGGAACATGAAAGAGATCTAACAAACTAACTTAATTAGATTCATTATTTACCTCCGAAAAACATGACTTGGGAAGTAAACTGAATCAGGGAGCTGAACATCACTCTGGTACCTGGATGTCTGCATTTTAAATTACCACATGAAAGACTGTGTGCGTGTATGTGTGTGTGTCTGTCTGTCTGTCTGTGGGTGTGTCTCCACAGATGAAAAAGCAGGGGCCTTTTGTTAATAAGCTGGCCTTCCTGAACAGCGCAGCAGACCTCGATAGATAATTTAATGATCAGTAGAAGCCTTGCATGCAATTTCGAAAGCCTGGGACAAAGAGAGGGCAGCTAATGGGACGTGCACAGTCTCCCCACGCTGTCGCTGTATTTCAGCATTGCTCACACGTGTACTGCCGCAATTATTGTACAAAAAAAAACATCGTAAAAGCAAAAGACAGGCAGACGGAGTAATAAACAACCAGCAAGCAGAAATAAGGGAAAAGAAAAGCAGTCAGAATATTGGAGGAGCCCCATTAAGAAGGTTTTAATGGAGGTCCACGCTTATTATCACAGATGGTCATCATTGTTTCCTGGAAGGGGTCACAAGAAGGGGGCGTGTGATGCACGACCTGGGATTTTTGCTCCAGGGACAAGCGGATGAACCAGAAGAGTCGAGGCCAGAAACAGATGGCTTCCATGGGTTTCGCGTGGGTGTCTCCTGAGCTGGAGGTCTCACCAAGGCCTGGCATTTTCTCCCAAAATGTCCCTCCCCCACCGCCTCCCCTTGGCCTGGATGGAGGAGGGTCAGTCAGTTTTAGGGAGACTTTCTACGCCACACAAGGATTAGAAAATTAATAATTTAGCACTGGCTTTAATCTGCAAAAGGTGAGCGGATAATTAAGGGCTTGGCGACACGGCGCCCCCCTGCCGGCCCCCCTCCCATTCAGGCTGACATTGGCAGGCGCCACAAATGCCACTGGTACCAGTGGAACAGCTGCAGCTTGCTGTCCCTGCACTGGATATCTGGCGGGGGTCAGAGGTCAGACAGAGAGCCTGCGTGCTGTTGGTGATTAGTGGCGTACTGCGGGGAACCCCTTCGAGATCCTGTCATCTCGCTGCGCGCTTGTTAGACTTCGATAGTGGTGTCACATCCCCCCCAAGCAGGACTTTATATCCTATATGAGCACCTTCATAAATGTGCAGTCACTGCATTCACTGCACGCATGCTGCTGTAGAGTGAGACTCAGTTCTGGAATTAACCTTAACATCAGATTTGTCACGTTTCAAACTGAAAACCTTCAGAAACAACATTTCAGACGAAGGTCAGCGGGAAATACATCATACCTTGGAACGGGGCCAGTACTCAACCTTTCTTCTACGAAACATACTGCATTTAAATAACATCATAAAAAGCACACAACTGATTTGTTTAAATCACACTATGATGTCAGACTGCGATGTTACTACAGGCCCTGAGTGGTATTAGGCAGCATGTTTCATTTCGTTTCATTTTGTAACATATTTATGAATGTGTTCGGCCAGAATAAACTACCTTTGATAAATGTTATGGCTTAGGAACATGTGTCAGCACACCAAGAATAGCATGCGAACACCTTCCCTAACGTAGAGGAGGAGTCATCCTGGGTGTCCCCCAGCCTTGATGGACTGGGATCCCGTTGAGGGTATCTTCCACCCTGGTACCCCATGATGGACCAGGATCCCTTCCAGGGCGTCCCCCAGCCTTGTACCCAGGTGATGAGGCTCGATGAACAGTGTCCCTGAACGCTGAAGTGCCTCCCAGTTGGGGTTTGACCACACTCTCGAACCTGTCGTGCACAAGAGCGTGCACTCATTCATCCAACGGAAGAAACTTCTCACAAAGAACTAGAGGGAATCCCTGTTTCTTAACAATGCAAGCCAACAAACAGCATGCCAGCTGGTGACTTATTTAAGGAATACACCGTGAAGATGCTACCCAGGGGTACGTTTCCCAAAAGCATAGTTGCTAATACAATTACAACTTGCATGATTTGAACTACTGTATGCAGTGGCCATGCAAATGTTTCCAAAAGCCAAAGTCGGATATATAACTTTTATCATTCTTGGCCAGACCATTCCTTTGACCTCCAGGATTCTAGGAAAATCTACAGGGGAAGTTATGATGAACATCCAGGGGAGTGAATCATTTGGCGCAGCAGACCTTCTGGCTGAACTGGCAGTGTGAGAGTTTGACATAAGGAGGCCATCTACTCCTGCAAGCAGGGAGGCCCGTAGAGGAAGAGCTTTCGTGGAAGAGCATAGCTGAGCTTCCAGGAAACCACTTTACACAGCTGTGTCATTTCTACAGTGTGTTTGTCCCCTGTTAGGCAACGGGATGCTTGAATATGAGAGAGTCAAGGCAGTGACGTTAACATGTCTGGGTGTGACAGGTCTTTTTTTGGAACCCCTCAAAAGAATAGAATGTATGTGTGTGTGGGGGAAGGGGAGTTGCATAGATGACATTTGAGGACCAAAACCTGAAATTTCCCTACTTTTTGGGACAACTTTCGAGGTCCCCATTTGGATAACCTCAGTTTTATAAACATCTGTGGAGGTTAAGGGTGTTGTGATTGGGATTATGGTTTTTCCCATAGAAATGAATGGACGGTCCCCATTTAGATACAGTACTGTAGTTAGACCAACAGAAAATCCACTTGCTCCCTATTGAATGCACTCCAAGCCTGATCTCCATTTTAGCATGAAGTACCCTGTGTACTATAGTTACTTCTTGGTCCTCATGTTTAGAGCCCACAGTTCTCTTCAGAGCCATCTGCTCTATAGTCACCCACTTTGCCTCACATCCTGCTGGTTTTTCCTTTCACGGGATACTTTTTTGCCACTGGCCCCC
>JAABNY020000095.1:10365187-10386453 GCA_015164015.2 Brevimyrus niger | reverse complement strand
GCCCGTTGCTTCCGGGATAGGCTCCGGACCCCCCGCGACCCAGTAGGATAAGCGGTTTGGAAAATGGATGGATGAGTCTGCAAAGCTTGACCCAAAGAGAGATAGCAGTGGGAGGTGCCTGGTTACTTACTGCCCAATTAAAGCACTGTGAACGCAGCTTTGTTATCTAACGGTCTGCAGAAGTGAGGGATGGGTTCTGTTATGAGTGCATTGTGTTAAGCATGTTGCTGCAAACTGAAATCTGTATATCAAGACATTTGATGGGGACTGGAATGACGCTGCACAGTAGGAATGATCCCCACACAACACTGAAATATCAAAGGGTCAGCTGTCACTCACAAAGGCGAGCAACTACAAAGGAGCGGGTTCTGTTTGGGGCGGATTCCGGAATTCCTGAGCTCAGAAAGCGCACTGCTTAGGAATGCACAATAATGGGGTATCATTTTCCAACCAGTCGAGGCAAGAGCAGATCTGAATGTTCTGTGGCAGCCAGGACTGAACTGGAGATAAACATGATAATCGTGATCAAAGAAAGTTGTTTAGGAGCCTACAGAGCGTGGGGGCGTAACACAAGAAACTGGGCTGTTACACCACCATCTATGTCATGTTCCTTTAAAGCTTCCAGCAATGTCAATAAAAATAAATGAGATCATTTAGTGACCTTACTAGTGCAATTAATCATTTACTTAAGCATTTGCAGCAAATATATAAATATTTATAATATAGCAAGAAAATAGAACTCATTTCCTTACGGTTGCTAATATGGAATATGTGAGTATATATTATTATTAGTAGTAGTAATATTAGTAGTAGTACTAGTATACTGTGCATAACAAAACAACCTAGAATATTTGTGGGGGGAAAAAATCACAATTACATGCTTAATTTGTGATCACAATCACTTAGTATTTTATGTGGCAAAGATGCTTCAAAACTTAACAGCAAGATATAAAAAGCGTAATTAGTATATTTATGTTTGTACACATGCCATCAGCGGCTATAGAGTCCATTAATCCCATGACACACAGTACCACACTGTTCTGTCCATAAAAAAATTATGAGACACATGAGTTCCCTGTAGGATTGTTCATACACATTATAATGAAACTCCAAGAAATTAAAGTCATTTGTGGTCCCAAGTGTAAGAATAAACATATCAGAGAGGATTTTCCCGCTAATAAAAGAATAAAACCGTGGGGCAAATTTTACTGGGATAAAACTTTCAGTGATATTAATTGGAAGAAAGCTTGTCAAGTTCTCTGCTCCAGAAAAAAAATGAGGTTAATGTAAAATAATTCCTATTCTTCATATGTAAGTCATACCATATAAATCCTAGAACAGGTGCTTGAATTCAATCCCTTTTTTCGTCCAAGTTATCTTTTTGCTCTAGTAAGCAACTATGCCATTTACCAATTTCTAATAACCATGTTGTTCCATATAATGTCATATATAATTAAAAGTAGTCAGTCTTGAGTGTGCATTAAATAACACTTTTAGTTTAACACAACAGCTGAACATATTATTTTTATTATGTTCATATTAGTATTATTATCAAACTATTGGACATTATTGAGCTTGGAAGTACTGAGGAATGCTGCGTGCACATTGGTTATGGTGGGTCGATAGCTTCTCCTCAGAGGTGAATAGTTCAGGTCCAGAAAGTAAAAATCCAGACTGAGATTTTGTTTTAACCAACCAGCTGAGTATAAAGAATCACAGTCACAGAGTACTCAGCTGGTTGGTTTATACAGAATCTTGGTCTGGGCTTTTACTTTCTGGATCTGAACTATCAACTTCCGATTCTCATGTGTAAGTATAACAACGTGTATTTAGTGGAGGTATGTCATTTATGTAGACAGTGCATTTATGTGTACAGTTCAATGGGCAGCACTGTGTACTCCAGTGCTGGCTGTGTGTCTGCACTGTACATGTTCTGATCCAGTTAAAAAGACTTGCAGTGATAAATTGCCCACTATGTATGTGTGTGTGCGTGTGTGTTTATGTGTATGTGTGTGTGTAAGTGCCCTGTGTTAGACTGCCATTGTGTCTAGGCTTTGTGGGACAGGCTCCCGGTTCAATCACAATTTGTGGAATGTTTTGTTTTCTCTATAAATGTATACTTTTACTAAGATCGTAACATTACTACGTACCGCATAGCCATCCATCATCAGACAGTACAGTGTTGCAGGAGCCTGGAGTCTATCCCAGGAAGGACAGGGCACTAGGCAGGAAAACACAGAAAGTGTACTTCATTCTGGACAATCTGAAAACAATTTTGCAATAATCTTCCCCTGGTAGAATGCATCCGTCTTCCAAATTCCTGTCGTAGTCAGGGTTGCAGGTAGGGCTGCAGTCTGTGCCAAGCAGCCCAGGGCAAAAGACAGGGATACATCCTGGAAGGAATCCATGGTAAGGCACACACATACAATATGGGCAATCTAGTGTAACTGGATGTGTTCGGACAGCGGAGGGAAACCCTCACAACACGGGGAGAGTTTGTGAGCTTCACAGAATGAAGCGAGGACTAAACACCCAAAACTTAAAGTATGAGGGAACAGTGCTACCTTTTCTTTCAAGTAAAACCTACTTTTATTACGAAATCAGGGAGACCCATCTGAACAATGTTCCCATTCTGTATCTGAAAGGGCAACTGAAAGAACAGCATCAGCAACATGACGTTCACAGATGTGTCACGTGAGCATTGTCCTGGGGACCTGCTGGTCCTCTGGAAAAGATAGGGTGGTGCTAAACTATTTAAATATATATATTAAAAGCAATAATTCACAGTTGCCAAACTAATCTATACTGCTTTTATTTTGAATACACGTACATTTATTGATTCTATAGTTTTTCTACCTATATAGTCTAGCTATTATAATGCTGCTGATTTCAATCCAGAATGATCTGTAGTTTTATGCTGATTTTTGCAAATTTGATAACATGTAATACATGTGACTCTACTTGGCAAAACTGATAGAAAGACTTGTACCTGAATTGGACTTCAGGGGAGATGACTCGAGACTGAGACCCGACTTGGACCCTTTGACTCAAGAAGACTTGAGGTTATAGTCACCCCTCCGGATACCATAACATTAATTTTATAATTTCAGTGTATATAAATTCTCTGCTGTCTCCATTTTTATTTAGCGGAACACAAGATCTCCTGAGATAGTTTGATTGAAAGAGGCATCACTCCCTGCATTTACATGGACGTAATCATTGTGTGAAGACATTCATGACACTGTGGAAACTCTCTTTTCAAGGACTTAACTACAACATACTGTGGCAGGTTTTTAATGCAGCAAGATTTAATTACTAGAGGCAAAAACTGACATAGATACGGACTCAAGTTACTTGACTCAGAACTTGACTTGGACTCAAATCACAAATTTCATGACTCGTGACTCAACAGCAAAAGTGATGGAAAGATATGAACTCGACTTTGACTTGAGGGCAGATAACTTGAAACTTGAATTGGGCTTACAATGATTTGACTCGAGACTCGCCAAGGAGTGAGTTGGTCCAATCCCTGTTAAAACCCTTACTAATCATTTTTAACTAAGTTGCACTGGAATGAAATCTGAATAGATCTGTTGAGTCACATCTTTTTCCTCATTTCAATCCAATGACACACCTCGCAAAGCTGCACCTCCATTTGTAGAGATTCACTTTACGATTCATAGCATTCGTAAGCAAATATGGCCAAGCCCCTGAAACCCAAGTACTACCCGTCATTCCAGTTTATTCAGCACATCCTCGGGCGTGTAACTTAAATAATATCATAGTCGTCACATAAAAAAGTAACTGTAATGTACATTAACAGAATGAGAAAAACAACTGTCCTGTAAATTTGTTTTCCAAGAACCTTTGCTACAGTTTATGTATTATGTAAATGTTTCATGTGGTTTAGGTTTAGGGTTTAATTTTTGTCAGGTAAAATGTGCATACACACATTCCTTGTTAATACCAGTCTTGCTTACTGTTAGTGCTTTATTCATCCATCTTTATACTCAACCTAAACCATGGTGAATTCTGCAGTGATGAAGGGTATGCATGAGTGGCACATGAGCAGTCAGAATAAGGGCGTCTGCTAAGAAGATAAATAAAAATAAACTTGCTAAGAATTGCTGCATCCTCCACTCCCAGTTCATGGTCAAAGACGTGGACCACATTTCAACATGTTTTTCCGAAAACACGTCACACAATCTTTCCACAGGCAAAGCGGGTAAACCCCGGAATGGAAGCCTGAATGTGGCTTTGGCAAAACAGCACAAAACTTATTTAGAGCCATTTTCTGGGATTCATGCAGTTAACGTTGGGTTTTTACTCAGGTTTGCGCGACCCAGAGAATGACAAACATAAGTTCTTGCCTTTTAAAATAAATTATGAAATACATGATACAGAGTGCAGGACAGGAGGAAAACTCAAGCAACACAACTGAAAATGATGTTATACAGTAAGGGCAGTTATTTTATGCGGTAATATTAAAGTTTGAGCGCCTCGTGGCACCGTGCGTCCACTGCTGGCTACCCCGCGTCCCACCGCCAGGAGGCGCTGCAGCTCACTCTGCGCAGCATACAGGCAGCCGGTGTGTAATGACAAGCAGCAGCGGCAAACTCCGACTCCCACTGCAGCCGAAACTACAGGACGGGCAGACGCAGTGTCTGTCTCGGCCGCTTTTGCTCAATGTTGTGTCCGCTATCTGCCGCCGGTCCGCGGGTCGCTCTCCTTCCCTCCCTCACCTCTGAGAAATGGACGCGAAGCCGGACGATTCGGACCGGGGCCGGTGGGGCGATGACGGCGAGCCCCTGCTGTACGGGGAATTCACGTCGGCGGCCAGCAGAAAGGTCAGGTACGCGGTGAGCCTGAGCGACACGGCGCTCACCACCCAGCGGATCACGGCGGCGCCCTCAGGCCGGGGCGCAGCGGTCCTCAACTTGAGAGACTGCGTGGGCTGCCGGGTCTTCAGGGCGGAGGACGACACGGACCCGGGGGCTTGTTTCTCCGCGTACTTCTACCCCTTTAAGCGGAGATGGATGAGCTCCGGAGCGGCTCGCCAGAGGGTGGAGCAGTGCTTTCGGGTGGCGCCGGTCCAGGACCCCCAGGTGAATCTCCGGGAAGCGGAGCGCTGGGCTCAAGCCATCAGCCAGGGCTCCATCCGGCAGCGAGCACCCCGACAAGGTGAATGAAAAGAGACATTTATTAACACTGCATATAACTGACCTTTACTAGTCAATCACGATACTAATCATCCCAAGTACTAAGACGGCGTCGCCGCCACGGCAAGAGAAACGTGAAGCGAAAGTTGTAACAAAAGTAACGTCAGATTGGGGGTGGGGTCGTTTATGACTTTCTCAGGTGAGCAAGTATAGTTAAAAACACCGTTATCTGTTTTATTGAAGTAGAAGTGCGAGGTTCACCGTTAAATGATTCTCAACGCGAAATATTGGTTCCCAAAAAGCAAGACTCGTAGACTGTGTGCGGCTTTCCGGGGCCGGCGGCCGCTCTCCGATGCCGGTCCCAGGTATGCTGACGGCGCCTCGGATCCTCTATTTTAATCCGCTCCTTTAACCCAGTTTTCCTGGCCGTTCGAAAGTCGACGGTGACCCAGAAGGAACTTCTCAGTGTTTCCCCGTGTCTGTGGCGCCCTCGTGAAGTTTCTGTTCGGACTGTACCGAAATGACGGATTGGGCTCAGGGTGTCCCTTTTTCAGAGAGAGATGGTGGAGGATGTGTGCACCCTGTTTAAACACAAATGAATCCCTCAGTCTTGGTACAGTTTGCGAAGCTGTATCGAATCGGAACGATTCTCCAGTTAATCCATTTAGGGTAATGGATAGGGCTGGTTAGTGTTGAGGTTGCAAATATGATCTGCTTAGCTTTAGTCTCTCCTTATGGACATTTGCATTCATGACTGATATATAACCTGCACTACCTGTGGTTATAATTCTAAGCATTGGTCAGACTTCAGGAAGATCACACTTGGAGTTTTTTCCAAGAAAATGAATGCCATCCTGTCAATGGTATGATTTGCACTGGTTTATTTCATATGCTGTTTTTTGTATATATAAAAAAATCTGCATTTCCATACTCGGTTATCGTGCATTAATTCATATATGCAGTCTGCACAGTTTGAGTGACAGCTGGCTGTTAGGTGTTTTCCCAGAGCCTTGCCTGTTACCTTACCGATCTGTTATCTCATTACTCAGGCAGTCGTTTGTGGTTTACCTCTTGCAGAATGACGAAAAGGAGTGGTCAGGAAGTACTGCTTAGGTTCGGTGAGGTAGGAGCAGCCTGCCTCATTTGATAAAGGCCTTTGGTGCAGCAGTTTCTATTTATTTGTTTATTGTCCTGCAGTGTAACTAGGTTAATTAGTGACTAGGCAGAGGCTGTCTGAAGTGCCGCGTGCCCTGCACAGAGTGCTCTTGTTACAGTCCAGCGATCAGCCACTCCTCTCTCTGGAAGGCTCCGTCATTCCTCATTCTTCCCGCCTTATCACAGGGCACTCTCCTGTTCTCCCGTCCAGTCCGGCGTACGCGCCCTAACCTGTCGACGTTTCGGTTCCCGTCACGGTTCCCGGGCGATTAGCATGCAGAGCCGGAGTTTTCGACATCCGGGGGCAGACGACGAACCCGTTCCCCGGGGAATGAGTAGGTGTTTCTGAGTGGCATCTAAGTGCTAGAGAAGATGGACGACGTCGGGCAGCAGGTCCGGTGGGGTGACCAGAGAGGGAGGCTCAGCGATGGGTTCTCTGGGGGAAGCACCTTGTTCTTTTGAGCCAGCTGAGGTGTGGCAGAGCGACATGCCGACCTCACTGGATTCTGGATTGTCCGAGAACCGCACCCACCCCCCCACCCCCCATACCCCCCGGTCTTTTTGGGTATGTTTGACAAAGGATCTGAGCTGGGAATGGTATGCAAGCAGACTGCATTCATTTTCCTCAATGCATTCATTTATGAGCAGTTCCTGTCAGCTGCATGGTACCTGAGGGGGTCGCGGGCGGGAGAGCTGCCCGTGTCACGGAGCCCCATCCTTTGTGTGTGTTTTTGAGTCAGCCAAGGGACTGGAAAAACATGTGATCCCCAAAGTCGTACTCATCCTTACCGCTCAGCTGCTCTGGGTCCCGTCCCAGCACCTTTCCCTCAGCTAATCTGCGGTGTTAATGCCGGATCGCCGGGCCCCCAGAGCCCTCGGGCCCTCAGAGGTGTGTAAACGGCGTGGAACAGGACAGATGTTAAAGTTGAACATACCGTAGTTATGATTGCAAGGCGCTAAGGGAAGCTGGCTGATTTGCAACGCTGTCATGATTTATTAATGACCCCGGGTTGTTTTAACAGCCATTAAAAAAAAGCGGCCATTAAAAAGGTGAATTATAAGTCAGGCAGATAGGATGCGACCCTGCGATGGGGATATCGCGTATTAATGTGCCGTGGCAGGTGGAGTGTGTGCTTTTAGAAGAAGTTCGTCATGATCAATGCCCTCGGTTTCCTCCAGAGATCAGCAGTGTTGGGGCAGGAGTGTTTTTAAGCGATAGCTTAACATCACCATGCAGAAGCAAGTCGCTCAGAAATGTTACTGCACCTGTGAGATTTCATTCCTGGTGATTCGATTTCTGGCACGGGGTACCACCCAGCCCTCGAAAGTTATTTTTAAAATGCATATTAATGAGTGTCCTGCAGGTTTGTAATTTGAGAACGTTCAGATTACAAAAGGTTCATTGTCGTTTGTAATGCTAAGTACTCCGTACGATGTGATGCATGCTTTTAGTTCTCTGCAGAGAGACACAGAGCAACGACACAGGACAAGCAGTAACAGGACATGAGAGCACATGGGTAAAATGTGTGGTTGTGGTTGCTTTCTGTAATCCGAATGAAGGCAAATCCCTGCTTTGCATGAAACAGTATGATGGCTAACTTCCCATTTGTCTGTGTGATCACGTGCTGGGCATCGCCAAATCTCCCTGGCTGGATGAGACTGGTCCACATTGTCCGGTGGGGGGGGGGGGTGTCTGCCCTGAGACACCTCCCTTACATAGGTGTCAATTTCCTAACCAGGCCCTTGTCTTCCAGTTCTGTCTCCCAAGTTATTCATGAATTTCGCACCCGTAAAGGTGCCCCCCCCTGCACAAAGGGCCACCTATGCTTGTGCGTGAAACAGTAGCCAGCCTCTTTCTTGGCAGATGTTGCCTCTATTTGTGTGTGTGTGTGTGTGTGTGTGTGTGTAACAGGACTTTCTGCTGTGAGTCCTCCACTGCGCAGTGTTTAAAAGTCCCAGTTTGTGGAACGTCGGCACTGCAGTTTGAGCTGGCTGGCTGAAGCTTTCGCTTTTTAAACCTGCGAAGGAGCTCTTTGCTGATCCCATCAGCAGGAGTGTAACGTTACATATATCTGTGCCAATATGTTCAGTGCAGGTCTTTCGGTTCGGTACGCATTAGGGTTATGACAAATCTCAGATTTATTAGCCTGGGGTTGTAGTTCATGAACTTTTACCTAAAACTCACAAAAATGACTGCCAGAGCATGAAAAAACCTCCCGCACCAAAGACGGTTTCATATTTCACATTGAAATACCTTGCGGCTCAAACACTCTTTATTATAACATGTAAGTTTTACATACAATACACATGAGGAATACATGGAAATCAGTACATCTAGCATTTTTAATAGTGTTTCAGATTTGTGTATTAGCGTTGATAAATTTGCTGGTAAGATATTTGTCAGTTTTGCAAGTAGAATGAACCTCCTCCATCAGCTTTACAGCTCTCTCAGCTACTATGCTGGAGTGAAGGCACATCAGGCACCGATGGTTCATTTTTCCAGTGAGTAGAGAAGCATTTTACAGCTTTGGGACACTGAAGTTTGGATATTGCTGACAGCAGGTCTCCATAATCCATCTCTGAGTAGTGATCAAAATGGAGATACACACCGAACCATGATTTCTGTACCGTTACACCCCTACTTCTCGGCTGTGTTAGGGTGTGCTTGTGTGCGCAAAGCTGATTTCCAGCTTTCAGCATTCAGATCTGCATTTCCCTCTATTCCGGATGGCCTTAATCGGAAAGCAGGTAAACCTGCGAAACGGGGCCTGTTCTTTGCCATCCTGCAGTGGGTTGTAATAAGATGAGTGTGTTTGCAGTTCATATGTAACTCCACAGCCTTTAGCTGCAGTGCCCCCCTGGCCACCATCCAGCCCGTACACCGGTCCTGGCCCTCCCTGCCCTCCCTATTGTGTGCTTCACATATTGGTGGCCGGCCGCCTGATCCTCTCCACTGGGTTCTTAATGCATGTCTTCCGCCGACTCGCGTTGTGACTCTGAGCTGTTTGCAGACAGCTGGTGATGCTGCCGTTTTTTTTTTCTTCTTTCTTTCTTTTAATTTACCACCCCCTCCTGCAGGAGGCGGGGGGGAGAGCAAACGCAGATGTCTCTCCGGTGATTACGCGGCAGAGGAAATATGGTGCTGACCACAGAGTCGACACGGCTAGGAGAATGTCGCCTCCCAGCGGAAACTCGCCTTCCATAGATGGAGACGAGGTTAATGAATAAGCGGGCAGGTGTAGCGTGTGTTGGGGGCGGCGTGGCGCGCAGGTCCCTGCTTTACACCCCTCGGGGCGTGTGTGGGGGATCTGGGCCACCACACACGGCGGGGGCCTGTGTGTGCAGTGTTTTAATGAGTTTTGCTTGATTTGCAGGGTTTGATTTTGTGTGTGTGTGTGTGTGTTATGGATCTCGTGCTGAGTGGTGGAGTTAAAACAGGAGTGGAGACACTCAGCCAAGGCACCGTGAAATTGCCCGGTCATCTGCATTCCTGCATCAGACAGGCCAAACCTTATTTGTTTTAGACTGGTGCTGAGCGCTTCACTGCACAGGTGTGTGTGTGTCTGTGTGTTACACACAGGTGTGCGCGTGTGTGTGTGTGCATGCGTGCATGTTGTGTTTGTATGAGTGAGTGACTGCATAGGTGTGTGTGTGTGCATGACTACACAGGTGTGTGTGTCTGTGTGTCACTGCACAGGTGTGTATGTGTGTGCATGTTGTGTTTGTGTGAGTGAGTGACTGCATAGGTGTGTGTCTGTGTGACTACACGAGTGCACGTGATCCCGGTATGCTTTACATTGTGGATACATTTGGTCCCCGCAATGTGATAAAAACTTATTTCGATGACGTGGACCATTTTTTCAGTCCTCACAAGGGGAAATTTAATTTTATTTAAAAAAAAATCTGCGACTGCAATCAAAAAAACTAAAAACGCCAAAAGACTTGTACTTTGTTCGGTTACTTATGGGTGGAGGTTAAGGTTGTAGCTGTTGGCATTAGGGTTTTGCCCATAGAAATGAATAGACGGTCCCCACAAAGATGTGAGTAAAGGTGTGTGTGTGTGTGTGAGTGTGTGTGACTGCACGGGTGTGTGTGTCTGCTGTTCGTCATTGGTTAGCGTCTCGCCGATGACTGCACACGCCTGCCGGTGCAGTGTCATCTGTCCTGTGACCATGATTCACTGGCTCGCTGTGTGATTCCCGTTTGTAATTACACACAGCCGAAAGCCGCGGCAGTTAGGCTGAGTTAAGCAAGAATGTGAATACGAGGGAATGGAATGGGGGGGCGTCACTGTCGGAGACTGGAAGGAAATGAAGGGTTATTTGCCATTTGTAGTACAAAACATGTTTTATGAGAACAGCAGATTGGAATGTGTTACCTTTCATATTACATACATCCCAGCATAGTCCCCCTTTTTAAGGCAGACGCACATAGGGGTGAGAGAGGAGCTTCTCATACGGTCATACGGCAGCCCTGGGGAATATTTCAAGATGTTAAGGATCCAACAGAGATGGGACTACTCTGCTAAGCACGGGATTCAAACCAGCACCCTTCTGATCACAGCCCATCCCACCCCGCCCCCATAAATAGTGGTATGCTCTCAGACACCTGTAATTCCATGATAGTTTTAGTAATTGTGATGTAAAAAAAAAAAGAAAAAGGAATATGCTTTTTTATAGGTGATTTGACAGGGTTTGCAATGTGACCCTCATTTTAGAGATGCTGATTAAATCATCCACAAATAAAGTTTGTTCATTCATAGAAACTGCGGTGCTTTATAGTGGTTCTCTAAGTGTAGATGGGTGACATTTAGAAGTTGTTTGGTGAAAATAGGAAGAGTTGACCGCGTCTTCCCGCACAGAAAGCGGTACCCGTTTGTGTCCTCCTTGCTGCTGATGAGCAGTTTCAGAGTGAGTATTCCTGGAGCGGTTTACGGCTCGTCGCTCCGGTAGCAGACGTGCCCAGCGGCTCGCCGCAGTGCTGCTCTCTGCGGTTCCCACGTCCTTCTCGTCTGAGGCGTGTTTCGGCTCTCCTTACCGAAGTTCCTCCTTCGCCCTGCGGTTGCACGAGTCCCTTTGTCCCAGAGTGTTAATCTTCACGCTGATCCCCTGAGGTCGTTTCCGCCCTGACCCTGGCCGTGCCAAGCTGCGCTCACTGACACACTGTGGCTTTAATTTGTGCGCGATGGAATTGGGGCGATTTGCACGTCCCGTACCTTAATGTGCCTTCAAGGCTGCCACACAAACCTGAAGCGCATTTCACTTCATGCAATCTCCCCGCGGAAAAGATGCTGGGATCCTACCAATCGCGCTGTTCTCAGGCAGGTCTGGGTGACAAGAATGCCTGTCCCTTTAAAATTCAGAGCTTTGTTTGGGCGGCTCGTTGTCCTCACGTTTCAGCCATTGTAGGCAAATGGGACACTTTCGCTACGGTATACTTATACACAACAGTAACCCATTTAATCCCACTGGTCAAAATTGTGATCACATTTTTAAATTATTATTATTATTATTATTATTATTATTATTAAAGCTCCAAAAGAGTGGTTGTTACCTGTAACTCCAAAAGACTTTGTATAAATGAAAGTACAGGATGTCTTGATGGTTTATGACCAATGTTGTGTCACTAGTGTCAGTGGTCACATGACCAGAGCAGTTCAATTCCTTCATACACTGTAATGGCAGGGAAAACTTTAGTGTTAAACAGGTTAATAAAAAGGATAATTTTGTAAGAATTTTTGTACCTAATGTTTTTATAGCCAGCTGATGGTCTATTTCTGTATTCTGCAGTTCACTTATGTTTTCTTAACCCACCCTTGGACTGTAATTCTGCTTATTTTACCATCCGAACCGACCGTTATGGTGCTGGTGGAGGGGCGATGGGGTCACGTCTAGAGAGTGTCGTCCTGGGGGCGGGGCCGAGCTTCAGGGTCACCCGCAGACGGCTCCTGGCGGCAGCCGCCGTTCTCGGGGAAGGGGTGGGGGTGAGCCGCTGGGCAGGATGTGTGGCACCTGGATGGAGGTCAGGACCGCCTGCCGAAAGCTCCTCTCTGGCACAGGGAGCGACCAAACAGCTGCTCCTCCAGCTGCTGTGTCGCCTCCCTCTGCCAGACTCTGCTGGGGGCAGGATTGGGGAGGGGGGGGGGTCTTTTCTGGCCTGCAGCCCCACCCAGACGAGCGCGAGTAAAGTCATGGGAGCGCCCTCTGCTGGCGGGCACGCGGCACTGCTCTTTTTCTTTGGGCTGTCTGCCGGCACGTTAGCTAACCTCCGGAGCGAATGCGTGTAGCAGGCGGCCTCAGCCTTTCCATTAAACCCATCCTGCTTGCTGCTTGCCTTTGAAACTGCTGCTTTAGAGTCCCCGTTCTGCATCTCCAGTGAACCCTGTCCCCGTTCTCTGTTAACCCTGATGCTCCCCCCCCCAGGTACGGCGTGCGACCCGCTGAAGCTCCCCGGTCGCCTCCTGCTCCTGGTGAACCCCCACAGCGGGCGCGGTCAGGCACTCAGCCTCTTCCTGGGACACGTGCAGCACATGCTGACGGAGGCCAGCGTCCCCCACACGCTGCTCATCACCGGTCAGTGGGCCGCGCTTCGCACACCTGTCGCTACCATGGACTGTACCACAGGGGGGCTGGGCTGGGGGTGGGTGTGGCTGCATTCCTCAGCCAGGGTTTTTATGGGAATTGCTCGTATAATAAATCAGACCGACGCCAGGTTCCTCGCCCAAGCTGTAGATTATGGTTGGCACACTGCTGGAGTGTGGGAGACGGTGGGTGCGGGACGGGGGGGGCGGCGCTCACCACAGTTAGTGGTCTGCCTGGTCTGTCTCACTTCCCATGACCCCTGCACGCCCCCTCCCCCTCACCATTGGGGTGTCTCTGTCATGTCCAGTCATTGAACAGAATGTAAGAAGAGCAGTTAGCGGGGTCCGGAAAGCGGCGGAGCCTCTCGGATTGCGGTGATGGCCGCGGCCCACGTTCCCCGGGCTGCGTGCTGTCGGCTAGCCGTAACGCGCTCCTTCCCCTTTAAGATGGTCTCCAGAGGCCTCCCAGCTGCTTTCGCGGTCGTTATTTGAGACCGTCTAAATGGTAAGTGTTCTCGACATGGAGGGAGCACTCTGTGCCGGCTTCTGCGTGGGACACGGCCCGGGGGAGCTGGGAGGCGACATCGGGGCAGCCGTGTCTTCCGGTCGTGGGACCTGGCGAGCTCTGTGGCCGCCTGGCTCTGAGGAACGCGGCGGTTTCGTCATCCGGATCCAGGGCCCATGGGGCAGCGGTGCGCTGCCCATCCCTGTTCCCAGCGACCCATTTTGGTCCCTTTTCTCTCATGACATTTAAAGGGCCACACCCCCGTTTGGTTGGCTAGTCAAAAATCCTTTTCCCAAACCTTTATGGGAGGTAATTTAGGAACTTTACAGTATGTGATGAATTGGGCTTTATGAATACCTGGTGAAGTGAGAGTGACTGATTAGAGTCCTTTGGTTTGGATCAGTTGTATGAGACCAGTTGTATTGTTTACGTAACATTTATGAAGGAAGAACAGGTGAAGTGGGCCCAACTATTCAGGCTGAGCTTGTTTATATGCTGCCTCATGCTGTTTCGTTGGACGTCACGTATCTTTCACTTAGTATTTTCAACAATGTCTTTCTACACAGCGGCTGGGAGCCTGGGGCTAATGCTGCGATTAATTTATTAAATGGCTCCCTTGACTGTAAATAGACAAGCCATCCATCCCAACAATCTTCTGTTCGTGTTTTTTTTGAGTCCCTGTTCTGCATCTCTAGTGAACTCTGTACCCGTTCTCTGCTAACCCTGGTGCTCTGCCCCCCTCAACCCCCCCTCCCCCCCCAGCTTAACATTGTGCAGCAACCGCTGATTGTGAAAACCGTTGACCAATCGGCAGCGGTGCTTCTGCGGAGCTGGTGAGGAAGGAAGTGTGCCGCCATCGCTGGCCTGCACGTGTCCCCAAAAGGGGAGAAAAGGGAAGACTCTTCTGACAGTGCAAATAGCTTCTTTTTTTTTTTTTCCTGCTCCCTAAACTGGCGAAAATCCAGCCGCACTTCAGAAGGCGTTTCATAGCCAGTATGCATGAACGGCCAAGGCGGGACGTCCGTTAAGTCGGCCGCCGGAGATCTCGGGTCGCTGCACACGCACCGCTCAGGACTGTTACCTGACAGTGAAAAGGCTGACGTTTATCCATAACTCCGGCCGCTAGACCTCAGCTTCTTCGAGGCTCATCTTTTGAAGGGTATATGATTCGCTGACAGCTGAAGCGCCTGGCGAGGTGTCTCCCTATCCAGTGGATGTTTTCAGTGGAGCTAATGAAAGCCAAGGTTGGGTAGTGACCAGCCGGGCCCACGGCTGCCGGAAGGTGTGTTGTGGGGGTGGTGTATAATGCACGGGGACTCCATCGTCATAGGGGGTGGGTGGGGAGTCAAGGTCTGGGTATCGCTGGGTATCGTTGGTACGGAGCTGCGGCAGAGGTCCAAATCCCCCCGCTCCCCCCATGCTAAATAACACCGCTATCTATCCCTGCTGGCCCTGTACCACACACCTGCTGTCAGGCCTCTTAAGGACCTGCGGCCACTTTAATCAAAAGCCCCCCTAAATAATTCCTCCATTGCCTTGGCTGTCTGTCCGGTCAGCAGTCCATGCCGCTCCGCCGTTTACACAGGACCATTTTATACCTCCACCATTGGCGGGATTCCACACGGCCAGACCGATAGGAGGCAACCGATCCCCGCCTGTCTCATCGGCGCTGGAAGAGACGCCCATGATACGATCCCAACGCCGGTGAGGGTCGCTCACTGTCGCGGTGAACCTGCTGGAAGCCATGGGAGGCCCGCAGCCGGCTGTGTGAAAGGCCGTGCGTCGAGAATGACATGACGGGGCTGGGACATGCCCTCCCGTGGCACTGGGGAGAAGCCTGGGGTTACAGCACGCCTAGCTGGAGTCGTCGCAGTGCCCCCGGGGGGGCTCCTAAAGACGGTTACCAAGAGGGCGCGCTCTGGCACAATCGCAGTCTGCCAGTAGGCGAATCGGACCAAATGTGGGTGGGCATATCTGACACTGCGAGGCCGACCTCTGCTCCCAGCCGGCCTCTGCTCCCAGCCGGCCTCTGCTCCCAGCCGGCCTCTGCTCCCTGCCGGCCTCTGCTCCCTGCCGGCCTCTGCTCCCTGCCGGCCTCTGCTCCCAGCCGGCCTCTGCTCTCTGCCCCACTTCCAGAAAGAGTGCCGGCCCCTCCCTCACCTCGAGACCCCACTCTCTGAGGTCTCTAGCCCCACAGAGGACAGGAATGCGGCATCACCATAAAGACTTCCTGTTCTGCAAATGATTTTGATTCCTTCTGCTGCCTCTGATATGAGGTTTAATTAATTGCAGTTCATTTTGTTTTTGTAATGAGCTTGTAACAGCTTCCCCCCCGCAAGCTGTAAGACTCCTGAACTCCCCGCAGTCCCTCAGCTAGTGAGCAGCACCAGCTCCTCACTGCACCAGCCACTTTAACCTTTATTTATACTTGTGCATGGGTTATAGGTGCAAATGTGCTGTAACACACCACATTCACACTGAAGCCAGTTTCGAGCTGTGTAAAATGCTACAGGAACATACCACTTATTCAGGTTGGTTATGGAGAACTTGTGTATAATTTGGAACTTTATAATAAGAAGTTTTCCTTCCAGAGGGGTCATGTGACTTGTCTGTGTAGAATAAGCCACGGGAGCAGAGCAGACGTCGGAGGGACATGTAGACGAGCTGGTCCGCTCTGCGCGACTTGTGATGGGGGCTGTCCCACCTCTCACTGCACCCTCTCACTGCACCCTCTCACTGCACTCTCTCACTGCACCCTCTCACTGCACCGCTTCTCGCCCAACAGAGCGGCAGAACCACGCCCGCGATCTGGTGAGGGAGGCGGACCTGTCTCAGTGGGACGCCCTGGTCATCATGTCAGGGGACGGACTGCTCTTCGAGGTGGGTGACAGACTGTGGCCAGCTCAGGAATCTCACTGCAATCTGGAGAGCCAATGAGTTATAATGCTCTGCGTGCGTCTGTGCAGCTCTAACGCGGCGGAGTGGCTGCTCTGCTGCGTGTGTCTGCATTCAGAGCCTGCGTCTGCTCCTCCTAGGTGGTGAACGGACTGATGGAGCGAGAGGACTGGGAGCAGGCCATCCAGATTCCACTGGGGGTTCTGCCCGGTGGCTCAGGGAATGCTCTGGCTGCCTCCATCCACCACTACTCCGGGTGAGACCCTCACCCCTCGGTCCGTTAAAGAACAATGGCGTACGCTGCAGGATCTATACACTCTGCTGCGGGGGGGTGGGGGGTGGGTATTTGAGGGAATGATGTGCGAAAATGTGCTTCATTCAACCTCACAGTAGGGACCCCAGAATTCTAGCAAAGTTCTGATGCGTAAAGTCCCCACATTATCAGTGGGTATGTGACTGACAAAAGGACGAATGAGTTTAGCTGTCGAATGACAGAAAGAAGGGGGGGGGGGGGGGGGCTGAATCCGATGCAGGACAAGCATGTGGGGGGGGAAAAAAAAGGGGCCATTGAGTCAGCCTGGCACTGTCAGCTTTTGTAAGCTTCCCTTTCTTTTGCTGCTGCTCCCTGTTTACAATAAGAGCTCCCCCTACTGGAGGTTTACATACATGACACCTCGGTTTGAGGTGATGTCAGAGATGCAGGGCACCTGCCGCCTGTCAAACATTTTTGCTGAGCACTCGGAGACAGGCAGTGGTGGCGTGACCCCCCTCCCCCCCCCTCCTGCCTGGCCGCTGATGCGTTCCTCGTGCCCTTGCCAGGTCCCAGCCGGTGTCCAGCGAGGAGCTGCTGCTGAGCTGCGGCTTCCTGCTGTGCAGAGGCCTGCCGTCGCCCCTGGACCTGGTTTCTGTGAGCCTAGCCTCGGGCACGCGCCTCTTTTCCTTCCTCTCCCTCGCCTGGGGCTTCGTGGCCGACGTGGACATCGAGAGCGAGAAGTACCGCTACGTGGGCATGGCGCGCTTCACCGTGGGCACGCTGGTGCGCCTGGCCTCCCTACGCGTCTACCAGGGCCGGCTGGCCTACCTGCCCGCTGAGGAGTGCCCAGCCCCGTGCCAGGCCTCCCCGCCGCCCCACAGCCTCGGGATCTGCTCCTCCTTCTTCTGCCACCCGCCCGCGGGCTCGTCCGAGCCCCACGCCACGCACACCTTCCATAACTCCTGCAACTCCAACAACTCGACGAAGGCCGAAGTTCCATCCTCGTCCTCCAGGGGGCCCCCTGACTCCCTCCTGGTGCCACTAGAGCAGCCAGTGCCCAGCAACTGGACTGTAGTGAAGGAGGAGAACTTTGTGCTGGTGCTGGCCATGTACCAGTCTCACCTGGCAGAGGACCTCATGGCGGCCCCCGGGGCGGCCCCTGACGACGGTCTCATACACCTCTACTACGTCCGAGCGGGCATCTCCCGTGCTGCCCTGCTGCGCCTCTTCCTGGCCATGGAGAAGGGTGCCCACCTGTCCACCGGCTGCCCGCACCTGGTCTACAGCAAGGTGCGGGCGCTGCGCCTGGAGCCCCTCTCCCCCAAAGGCGTCATCACGGTGGATGGAGAGGTGGTTGAGTATGGACCCCTGCAGGCACAAGTGCACCGTGGCCTGGCACGCCTGATCACGGGCTAGGGGGGTATTGACGGAGTGGGCAGGGGGGGCCCTGCACCCACAATCCAGATTTCCCCGATGGCGTATGTCCGGCATCGTAACTGAAACTTCTGATTCGGGTCGGGGTCTGGTGTGGCGGGGTCAGGATGTCCCCACGGTGTGGCGGGGTCAGGATGTCCCCACCCTCATCGCAACACGCATCCTGTGATGCTTTTCCAGCCACGTAGGCCCACATGCCACCAGATGCTGCAGCAGGCGATCGGGGCGTTTGCTGTATCAGGTGTGATCCGCACCAGCTGCTCCTCTCTAGCTCCTAGACGCCACGTTATTTAAACCATCGTTATAAAGCCTGTTTTCCGTAATACTGTTATAAAACATGGCTGTGGGGAAGACATCAGCGCCGAGGGCTAAGAGCAGCCGCTCTCCAGTGTGCAAATGCAGGGGGTGACCTCACTGTCTCTGCTGTTGGACGCTGCATCATGAAAGAAATGGTGGTGGGGGGGGAGCAGCCATGTTGACAGCCATGAAGGGCTGTCATTCTGCAGTAGCTAAACTGCACCCCCCCCAGATCAATACCATTTCTATGTGGGGGAGGGGGACACCAGGCCAGTCAACAGCATCTACGTCTAATTTTCCTCTTCACATTTTTGATAGATATTGACGGAGTGCCCCCACCTCCCCCCCGCCCAGTGTCACATGTGCGCTTTACCTCACCTTTACTCCGATTTTAGTTGCTGTGACAGATGGACATTCACTTCCTCTCCTCGCTGTGTCGGGTGAGGCCGCTGCCTGGATCCTGCGTCATCTACCCCCTCCCCACTCCCCCCCACAACCACCGGGCTCCCCAAATGCTTTCCTCTTAGGGGGCTTGAGCCGTTAGCACCTCCACGTCCTCATCCCTGACCTTTTGAAGAAATGTTAAAGATAAATAAATAAATGCCATTAAATCGACGACTGTGACAGGGGAAGTTAACTTGAGTTCAGTGGTTGTGTAATTTCCCATTGGGCCGTGCTGTGGCCAGTGACGTCATCGCTGTGCGTAAAACCAGAGGGGTGTGTTGGCGATGTGATCATTGATGCTGATGCAGCAGCCCTGGGGTCAGCCTGTAGGGTCGGCTGCCTCACTCCCACCCGTTTCCAGACGGTACTGCTGGCAGCTCCGTCACCTCTGGAGCGAGCGACGCAAATGACAAACGTGGGCGTGTCTGTTTCCCCCCCACTGGTTTGGGATGGGGGAGGGGTGGTGTTCCGGTACGTTTCCAAGAAGACCGGTCTCTAAACCTGATGTGTTTGGTGCGGGTAAATGGAAATTACAATGACCAGAATATGACACTGTAAATGATTTTGATTATGCAAGCCAAGCATTTCTTTACTGTAACCAGGTGTGTTATTGTGATTCTGAAAATACACACAGAGCACTGTCTGTACTGTCAGCGGGACGATTCTGAATACACACACAGAATGGTGTCTAATGTCATGCGTGGTGGGGGGGGTGTTATGATGTTGAAAATACAGAGTGCTATACTGAAAGTGAAGGAACAACAGTGGACACAGTTCTGTAATTGCAGCCACTGTGAACCTCCACCCCACCCGCTGGAATGCAGTAGGCAGTGGACAGATGACACAGCACTGCACATGTGGGCCACAGGCCGTGCACTGTGACCGTGACGGTTAAACTTCGCTCAGAGGAGCTGGTGTCCTGCTCAGCCTACTAACCCAACCCCACCCCCCCCCACCCCGACGCACACGTCCTGTATCAAGCGGCAAGCCAGTGAGCGAGATGTGCTCTTTCAGCATTCTCTGCTGCAGCCACTGGCAGTGTGCCCGCCAGTGCCTGTCCACAGCCTGCCGCAGGGTAATGGGTTTATCTAGGTTTTTAAAATCACTGTTCCAAAAAAAAAAAAAAAAACCGGCATCAATTTATATCACTTTGAGGCTGTGGGCAGAAGGAGTGAATAAAAAGGGAGAGAACAGCTTAAAACTCTGAAAATCGCCATCAGTCATCTTCGTAACCACCGAGGTCTCCTGCCTCAGTGTTAAATTCGGGACTGTGAGTGTGTGTGCCACAGGGGCCCTGCGGGCCAGCCAGCCCCCTGAGCAGAAATGTCAGGCTACGCTTTCAGGTTTCCATGGGTGTTTCCTATCGCCATGGCAACAAGGGGTGGTGGCGGGGAGGGGACCACCAGCAAGGGCCAGTGACCCCCCCCCAGGGGAGGATGTGTCTATGGGATGGGGGGGGAGATTATTTCTGAAGCTGCTTGGTTACAGAATCCCAGTGAACCAGCCACAGCCCCAACTGGAAGCACTTCACTGTTCAAAAACAGATGCTGCTGTAAAAGACTGGAAGGACACTTGCATTTCCTGCTCAGTTAAAATGACGCGTCAAGCCGAAGTCTATTTTTCCAGCCGTGCGAACTGTCCTTAGTTTTGTAACCAGAGGCCAAATTCTATAGGATTGTTTCCTTTTGAATAAACTTTTAAAAAATAGTAAAGACTCATCTTTCACGTGTCAGTGCTAGATCTGAGAATGGCTGGTGGTGTGACACCATTTACATAGGCGTTCCGGACCGGAGCCCGTGTCCCGTCCCACTTCAAATCATGTGACGATAGAGCTGACAGGTGATTCACTCGAGTCAGGGCAGCAGATGAATCAGTTCACATGTCAATAGCTCATATTTTTCAATTACTATATAGACAGGCAGGGTTATATAAATGACAAACGGTCATACAAATGAGTAAATAAAACCAAGACGACGACTCACCCAAGTGGTTTTGGCTTGCAAAGATTTTAATGCATCACTTTGTACAATAGTCTTAATGCAAACAAAATAATAAAGAAAAGAAAAAAATGACCCATGAGAGGAAAACGACAGTCACACGGCACCCTGCAGACGTATCCCCAGGCATTCACTCCACTACATTTGTTAAATATCTATATTTATATTATTTATATAATCATGACATCTGTACAGAGGAATCAGGCTACAAATCATAGTTTATTAGCTTACCAAGACAGGCCACTGTGAAATGTTTACATCATACAGTCAAGTCTTGTGTGCAGCCGTTGTAGGCTTAAAGCGACATGGTACATTGTACATGCTTTGGCTGTATCTCTCTTAATATGGGTTCTGTATTGTACACATACACCGACATTTTTATTATTATTTTTTTTACAGAGCTTCATGTGCTTGATTTCCTCTTTTTTTGAAACCTAAACTTCACATTATCCGTTCAAAGATTGGAAAACTAAAAGTCCGAGCTGCAATACGGGGGGGGGGGGGGGGGGGGGGGGCCAACAACCAAAGGCCCCGGAACAAAAAAAAA
>JAABNY020000095.1:10334018-10346472 GCA_015164015.2 Brevimyrus niger | reverse complement strand
ATGAAGAGCGCCCGCCCGCCCGCCCGCTGGTCACAGTGAAGCCAGGACAGGCGGATGACCAAGCAAAACTAACGGGGCGTGCTTGAACACATTACCCACAAGGCACCGGGAGAATGCAAAGGCGGTAAGAGCTAATGAGGACAACACCCTACTGCAGCACCCCAAATATCTCCAAAGGCTGCACATAAAGCAAGGAGGAACCTGCTTAGAGCAACACCAATAACACTCATTTTTGCGAATGAGACCCAGGACTGGATGCTGACAGGAGCAGGACAAAGGGTGGGAGGCAGACGGGCCCCCTGAAAGCTACCCTGGATCTTCACAGCCAATCCACAAACAAACAGCAGCCCTCCAGGGTTTGGCAAATCAACACACGCAGTGGGGGGTGGGGGGGGGGGGATAAACGGACGCGGATGTTAGTAAAACGGCCGCCGAATGCGGCGGGAGCAACAAGACGTCCATCACTTACCAAGGACAAGAAGAGTGCATTAGCATAACTACCATCTGCCCCATCTCGCTCATCGGCAGAGCCGGGAGCCAGGCCTGACCTCCAGCGAGCCCCATAATTAACGCCCCCCCCCCACAAAAAAAAAAAGAGGATGGAGCCTAGCTTCAGGAGGTTTGACGGCCGTGTCAGAGAGCAGGGGGTGGGGTGTTGAGGATCCGCCTGCCATGCCCTCAGCACGCTGCCACCTGCTGCATCTTGCCTGGAGTGTCCCTGGCGGTGTGGGGGCTGGTCAGTCACTCTTGCCCCCCCCTTGACGGGCCGCTGCCACGGAGCCCCACTGATCTATAAGCAATCAGACCTCACTGCCAACCTCTTCTGCTCTCAATAAAAGCTCTTATTTGAAACTGTGCTTTTTAAGAAAGATACTTCTAATTTTTAAAACAAAAAGGCATTTTTTTTTTCTGGAGGATTAAAACTCTCACGTCATTCTCATATACATTTCCAAGAGCCTCATTTTGTCTGCAGTTTCAAGTCTGATGTAGGCCACCTACTTAAAAAAAAAAATGACTAAAGTATTACGAAAAGACACATGGCTAAATTAATGCATTTAGCTGACCTTCTTGGGAAACTGGACAAAGGTATTGCGAGAGGGGATATTTTGCCTTTTCTGCTTAGCCTCTGCTGGTCAGATCCTCTGCTAATCACAAATAAATCGCCACCGGCCACAGATAGTCTAATCCTCCAGCGAGATGACGGAATCACAGTTTCGCCTCAAACGCTGCCTGACCTTTGGCGAGCGCTTAGGAGTTCAGAGCCCCGTTAATGGACGCAGGGCACCGCGGCAGAAAAGGACCCCGGAAAATTCCTCACGCAGAAGCAGCAAAAGCATCTAGAGATCCGGCACATCCAATCTCACACCTCTCAACCCCAAGCATCGCTAAGCGGAAGTACTTCAGCGCCTGTCGGACACGCAAGCAGCGGGCGCCCGTTTGTGCAGAGGTCAGGGCCGTGGTGGCGAAAAATGCACCACAGGCACCACCGACTTATCCAAAATAATTATAATAAAGAAGTATTCTGAATGCGGCCCTGAAGACGTAAACGTGAACAATGTGTGAAAGCTGCCGCAGGTGCACTTCTAAGTCTAGCCATACCTGCGACACAAAAGGAGATGCTAAGAATCAAAATAAAATAAATAAATAAAATCTTTCCCCAAAATATGCTACGGTAAATAACTAGCTCACTACCGCAGTAAAAAGGCAGAAAACTCTACTAGAACAGTTAGCCAAAAAAAAAAAAAAAGACAATGCTATTTTAAAGAGCATCTTCTCGAACTGGACTCATTGTCTAGGAGTGCCTGTTTGGTGCGAGGCCCTGTTGGTTCCTCCCTGTGTGGTTACACTGCAGTACGGCTCTGTTATGTCAATACCGGCCCCCTGTTAACAAAGATCGAGCCTGCGTCTCCCGGCTCAGCCAACAACCATTGTTCTTCCATGTGGTGACGCCGTGATGCAACCACGATCATCCAGGGAAATACTGTTATAGCACTTTTTTTTTTTACCTTCCACGATTCAAAATCAGACTTTAATTAAAACACAAAGCAAAGAAAAAAAATTCAGGGAGTGGTAGGCAGCTTCATCGAGGCCCACAATTTCTTACAAAAAAAAAAATCACATCAGATGTACAGATTAATGACCGTTTTCGTCAATGATTTCCCGTTATTCAACGCCCTGTCTGCTGCCTACAATGAGCATTAAAAATGACACAATGCGAGAAACATGAAAGCTGGCGGGGATGCGAGGCACGCCGTCCCGCACCGGCCAGCTAACTGGTTTACGGGGACAGAGAAAACCCACAATATGGTGCAATCGACATCTCACTCCTTAACCGAGCCAGGGTGTTCATTCCGCAGACACTGTCAGGAAGACCCGCGATCTGGCGTCCGCCGGTTCATTCATTCATTCATTCCCATTCAAAACAGTCATAAGCAGGCGCGCCTTGAAATCGGTGGCTACCTCCCGGCGGTTATCCAGGCCAGTGCTCTTTCTTTCTTTCGGCTATCTCGCAGGGTTAGACGGCTAAGTGCGATACAGCTATGGATGCTGGACATTGCAACTCTGTGTGCTGTCTGAGCCCGAGTCTGGCTCTGCCCATGCAGGTATCGCGCCCGCCAGCTTCTGTAACCCGCGCCGCGGCTTAGCGGGTACCCGGCCGTGACACACAGACAGATACAGAAACATCAAAACATTAGGTTAACGATCTACCTGGCGGGTTTTTCTTTCTTTTGCGATCGATGCCACATGGCAGTATTACCTTCGTCTCTCGGATGTCCTGCTTTCCTCCTTCTGGGTACCACTGCACACGAACGTAGCCCCGTCCCAGGGGCCGAGCCCTGCTGTCCGCCGCCCCACTCTCGGTGTCGGAGCTACCGGCGATGCCGCCGCCTCCACCGCCGCCGCCGCCTCCCCCGCCGCCACCTCCGCCATCACCGTCGATGTCCGAGTCGGAGTCGAAATCCTCTTCGCCGTGTATCATTCTGACAAGGCCAAACCGGACCGAACCGCGATAGCGACCGGACACCAGGTCGTGGGAGAAGAGCAGTCGCTGGGAACCGCCCGCAGAGGGAGAAAGCGCGATGGAAGGAGGCTCCGAGCCCGGACTGACTGCGGGAGAAAGGGCCGGAGTCGGAGACGAGGATGGGGCATCTGTCGCTGCCGTCGCTCCCGATGCTGGGGGTTCCGCCATCGCTGCTGTTGTCAGGGAATGCTGAGAAAGAGCGAGGGGGGATGGAGGGAGGGACGAAAAAAAATAGAAAGAGAAACCTGTAACCAGGGAGCCGCACGTGTTTACGTCGACACGTCAGCGCTGCGTATCCTGGCGGCGGTGCGACGGCGTGCCCGCGGAATGGCTCGGTTTAGTTCGGCTCGACTCGACTCGAGTCGGTGTGGTCCCGCTGGGGCTCGCGTTTACTTCGCCTTCCAGCTGAACTCTAGTTAACCGCGCGAGTCGGAGTCAGCAGAGTATGCTGAGGCCGGAGGTTTTTCGTAAGATCTAGAAAGATTGCATTTTTGTATATTTTTGCAATATATACTTAAACGTTGATCATGCATCATGTTGTTGACTATATCATTTACATGGTATACGCTCAGAAATAACAGGAGAAATGTTAACTAATTATATACATTTAGTGTGTTTCAATAACAGCATTGGCCATTTCCATGTGCTGCAGTCACTATAACCCACCTCCAAGTCAGTTTACTTTTCGAATGAACTAATGGTTTCCGATCACTATTATCTATTGGCTAATTTATTTGCATTGACTTCAACTGTATTACAATGGTGAGAATTTAAACTATGCTGTTTACTTTTTTACTACATACGCGCGCTCCATCATTAAAAGGTGCTTTGAGGATTTTCGCCACACGGTGTCAGTAACCGAGTGCAGTGTCAGGAGGTCCATAGCTATGCAAAACCGATAAGGTCAGTGAAACTAAATAGCTGTAGTACAGTTGTAACACGTTTATACACCTCAGATATCCGATGTAACGTGTCTTTTACGTGCTTGAATTACAGGCAGTTTTGTTAACAAATAGAATAGAAATAGAATCTCTCTCTCCTTCCATATTTAGGCTCTTTTTGTTTGAATGAGTGATCGGCAGTTTCTTGATTGACAATAATTAGAGATATTTTTACTGCAATAAACAAGGCACACTGATATTTATGATTAATCATTAAATTAATTTATAATGTTTGTATTTTATGAATATTTTTATATATGTATTTTATGAATCCCACCCAGGCCTAAGAATCATACTAAATTTGACATTGATGATTTTTTTGTGCGCTATAGCACAACAATGTTCCTTGTACAGATAAGAGTGTAACCTACACAGAGAGACTGCTCTGGAGTGCTCATGTGATTCACCGACAAAGGTGCAGCTATTTTAAAATGTATGAAGTGGTCTGTCTTGGCTGTAACATAAAATATAGTTCCGATCAATATGATGATCTCATACTATATATATATATATTGCTTAGTAACTTTATTATTGGTACATTCCTCTCCCCTGGTTTGACTTCCTAATGTGGTTCAACCTCAGTATGTTTTGATTTGTCTCTGTAACATGAAGCAACTGTTTACATTTTGTACACGTTACACACTACGTACTACTACAACTTGAAATGTGTATTCTGCCTTATAAAAGCATACTATTAGGATCCCTTCCATACTTTATACACAAAGTACCACACTCTCAGAAAAAAAGGGTAAAAAAAATATATACATTTGTTTGTCACTAGGGCTGTTCCCTCAAGAGCCAATTGTACCCTTAGCTGTATAGGTGACTGTTCCTTATAAGGCACATGAATGGACTCTAAGGAACATTTCTGTACCATTGATGGTCCATTAATGCTCTTTGTACCCTTGGGACCTTAAAAGGTACAATTATAAGGGTACAACCCCAGTCACAAGCAAAGATACATTTTTTTTTTACCCTTTATCTGAAATTATATGTACATTTCATTTCATCATTAAGCTCAAAGTATTTGCTCTACATATCCTCAACAGTACATATGTGAAATGTGGTCAGATTCAGATCAGTTAATGTATGTATTTCATGATAGGCGGCATGTTATTTGCTGCAAGTACAAGCAAATTAACTAGGAAACACAAAGGCATGTAGAAAACGGAAACAAAATGTCCTTCTTCAATGATACCACTGTGTCGCACGTGTGCATCACCCTTTTAAACTGATGAGCTCAATTCAATATTGCAATTGCCTTAGATGGAATAATTCTCATATTCCACTTTTGTTAATTAATTTATCCATTATTCATGAATAATTTCAGTTAAAATGTAAATGTATATGTTTTAAGCGAGTTTTGCTCTACACACAGTTCTGCTGTTCGTCCATTAAGTTGTATGACCTATTTACAGTTCCAATCATCGTCACAGACTGTCGCAGGTAATTCAAAATTAATTATAAATACTATCTATCTAGGCTGAACGGAGACTGCGCTCTTTTCCATTTATTTGGACATTTATAACTTTTTTGTTTTTAAATTACGCCGGAATATAATCCGCTCGGTATGGGCGGCGTTCAAACTAAATGTCAGATGTGTCAAGCACCTTGATGTAGGCTAATGACTAACGGTGCTTAAGGACAAATCGCAGGGGCCGAGACGCTATAAATACCCGCGACTTGCCGTCCTTCTTCTCACACGCCTGCGGCGCTTCGGCTCTACACAGTGGCACTGATCGCATTTACAACTTTTCACAGATCCTGAACAGGACCATCCCGACCCTCCTGACGTCAAGGAAGCGAACATTTCGGAAGTTCATTTGAGAATATGTCGGTAGTGAGCGCCTTGCCTTTCCTGAAGCCCGTCTACATGAGACCCCCCATCTCGCCGGGCCGCCAGCGACGCCACACTTTGCCTGCCAGCGAGTTCCGCTCCCTCAGCCCGGAGGATGCGATTAGCGTGTTCGAGATCGAAAGGGAGGGTAAGTTACCTATTTAATTCTCTATTCATGGCATATTTTATTCGCATACACTAGTGGTCAAAATGGGGGAAACACCTAACATGCATCTAGTGCTAGCATACAGCTATTAAACTTTTTTCCCCACCAGGTTTCCATATAGTCACAAAAGTGGCCTATGGAATTGTTGCGTTTGGTTTGACACTTTTGTCACACTGTCTGCCTGTTGGATACACCTCCTTGCAGCTTTCATATCTGTGTCCGGAGAGTGTCCTCTACACCTGGACGACGTCCGTCATTTCCTCAACCTGTGCCCAGAACTGTCCCTGGGCTGGTTTGAGGAGGGACGGCTAGTGGCTTTCATCATTGGATCACTATGGGACCAAGAGAAGCTGAATATGGTAAACTTCACGTGTGACGTTTCTGCGCCATTTGAAATAATGCTGCCAAACAGTATTATTTTGGCAGGGCTCTTTTAAGAAGTTTAAGTCCATCCATCTTCCAAAACCATTTATCTACTCTAGGTCTATGATACTAATCTGGAGTATAGTTAAGTGTTAAGGTTTTTAAAGCCTTTTGTGAAATTCAGAAGCATTTTAACTTTTCTTTATTACTATGTAGCATATTTTATGGGATGTCCAAATTCAAATGACCCAACTAATTTTCAGAGAATACTCAAATATATATTTTCACTGATATTTATTATTGACTGAAGGTTTAATATTACTGGCAAAGATGTAGCTAGAAATTCTGGGCGCTCGGATACTTGGCCTCCCTGCTTGGGTTGGCACTTTCAGTTTGAAGAAATCCACTGTATATTTTGCCAAGCGGGATAAAGGGGGTCCCTCTTTGTAGATTTGTACCCCGATGGTAGGTGCTGGTCCCCCTGAATCTGCAGGGTGGTCTTACCCCTGATTGCATACCTCCCCGTTCAAATGCTCACCACTGCTGTTCTACCTTTGCAGGATGCACTGACCTTTCATAAGCCCCACGGCACGACCGTCCACATCCACGTGCTGGCAGTGCACAGAACCTTCCGGCAGCAGGGCAAAGGCTTCATCCTGATGTGGCGCTACCTGCAGTACCTGCGCTGTTTGCCCCTGGTGCGCCGCGCCATGCTGATGTGCGAGGACTTCCTGGTGCCTTTCTACGAGAAGTGCGGCTTCAAGGCGCAGGGCCCATGCGAGATCACCGTGGGAACGCTGGCCTTCGTCGAGATGCAGTCCCCGGTCAGGGGCCACGCTTTCATGCGACGCAATAGCGGCTGCTAACGCTTGCGGCCAGGGTGTGACGTATACGTTCTCTCAGGGTAAAGCGATAGACCACCACAGCTGATGGGAAGGTTTGGTTTGCCGTGTTGTGAGGCGAGCCTCTTCTGCGTCAGAGAGGGTGGGCTACCAGAGCAGTGTTCTCACCCACTGCCTGTCGTGGTGGGTCACCTAGAGCAGTTTCCAGCATTCTCCACCCGCAGATTGTAGTTTGTTTTTGTGACTCAGTCACCCAGGCGTACCCCCCAGCATTACATGGAGCACGGAAGGGGGCACAAATGCTGCCATTATCGATGGTTAAATCCTATATTGTTACTTTTGCTCTTATCTATTGTATTTCATCATTGCTTTGAGATTTTATATTTTGTATATTAATAAAAAAGTACATCTTAGTTTGGTGTATTATGCACTTTAATAAACGTTTTTCCAATTTAATATGAATTGTTTGAACTATTTTAGTCATGCCTAGAAAATGTTTATTTATGGAAATCGTGATCCTTTGTATATTTAGCAGACAAGTGACTGAGAGGATCAGGGAGCAGCATTGGACTGTACCTGTAGGAACTGGGGTTAAGGGCCTTGGTTGCAGGCCTAGAGCTGGATTTTCTTCTCCAGAAATGGGATTTGAACCAGCAACCTTTTGATCAGGGTCCTAACCTAGAGAGCCACACACTGCCCCCGCAAGCAGGCAGTGACACGCCGGGACTGAAGACAGGCCTCCAGCATGGCTCGTCACATGCTCAGGACTGGCTTTCACGCCTTTCCCCAGGTGCAGTCCCAGTTTGATGGTGGCCCAGTTTGTGTCACCATCAGCTGTCTGTCAGTGCTCTTGCTGCGCAGCTTCTCAAGCTCGATTTAGGGACTGGTGATTTACTAGTCAGATCATACGGATGTCCAGGTGACGAGAGTGTTTGAGATTTTTAGTTTAGGTGAGGAAGCAAAATGATCATTCCTGCCAACTGTAATGGATACATGTGAAACAGACTTCAAATTTGAAATAATTATACGTTAAATATTCCCTTCCTTTGGTTCTGTTTTTGTACAATTCCAAGAGAAGATGTTCCCTTTTCTGACCTCGATAAGGCACACCTCCTGGCAACAGGAGGCTCAGTGGCAGAAAAAACATGCCGTCATGTTCTGGGAGGTCATAACTGCTCTCCGTACCCGAGAGTCCCTTAATCTCTATTAGTGACTGTTAACTGTAGCCTGCGCCTCAATGGGTTTACTTTCCCTGCAGTTCTGTTAGAGTCCTAACCTCTTTGTCGGCTCATGTATGTATTTCGTTAAGCGTGACATATCAAGACAGTCTGCAGAGTTCAGGAAAGCAGGAAGTTGAAACCAGCATCAGGACTTGTCTGTCTGGCAAATCCACTCTATCCGTCCCAATCATCTTCAGTTGCATAATCTGCCTAAAGGCCACTAAACATTCTGTACTTTTGTGCTGTGCATTAAATTTAGGAGTTTCTAAGGCGAGCAGAGGAAGGAATCCTGAGTTAATTAGTAGAGCAGTTGTGTTGGAAGACATACAAAACATCCGTAGGTTATTTTTAAATGTTTATTAACTATGAAGGCTTGTTTTTATACATATTATATATAAAACTGAGAAAATATAAAATATAAAATTCAGTGTCTCAGTGGAGGAACAGGAGCTCTCTTTATAGCTAAATAAATAAAGCTGTATTAGTTCTGTTTTATCCCCACCGGGACTGTTTAACTGCACTCCTGCATTGGGTACTTCAGCTGAGTCATAATCAAGTGAGATGGGTGTTTCTCAACTGAGGACAAACTACAGCATAGCCCGGGGGAGTAACAAAGTAGCGGCTTCTGGCTAAAAATTATACATACATATAGCATGAACCGAACTTCTTAGTGGTCTATGAGAAAATACACAGACCACACAGAACCTACCACTGGTCATCTTACTCCTGTTGGGACTTAATCTGGTCCCCAGTCACATGCACATCCAAATACATGGCAGCAAGTACCAAATAACGTGTAGTATAGTGGGGATTTTAACATTGCGACTCCACAGTTTAGAAAAATTGGCTTTAGTCCCTTCATCCCCTGGCCGCCCCCGCCGCCGTCCTAAGCAGAGCAGGCAGCCGAGACGGAGACGAACGCGGCGAAGTCACAGGACTGCTCACTGACTCACACTTGGCTTACATGCTCCTCACACTGTGCATAAAATCTTCACAGTATAGATGCTGAAATCGTTTACCGATACCATACAGATGGAGTATCCGCTGGTTTCTGGAAGGTTTAAGGAGGACTGCTAGTTATTAATGCAGCGCTTGAATCTCGATAGGAAAAGTAGTGGATATTTCTGTTTTGCCGTATGCTACCACTTCAGTCGTCTTAAAAAAAAAATTACTGGAGTCTAGTGAAGGCAGCACGGGGCACAACAGCAGGGTGTACCCCAGATTGGATGCCAGCCCATTTCCAGACAGCCTAGAGATGGCAATTAGCTTGATTGCATGGCAATGGACTGCAAGAGGAAAGCAGACTCACACAGGGAGAACATGCAGACCCCAGTGTAACGGTGCTCCTCCCCCCCCCGAGTTGCTGTCACGCCCCCACGGGCAAAAATCTATTAGAATATCTGATAAAACAGTTTTGAGCTAGTTAGTTTTTTAGCAGGGGTATTGAAAAAAATTCAGCAATGAAAGAAAAACAGGAAAAAAAGAAACAATTATATTTAGTGTTAGAAAAATTTCAGTGTTGTGGGTGGGGGGGGGGGGGGCATGGGATTAAGAAAATAACAGAACCTTGGTCTGAGTGTCATTCACAATTCAGTCTCTTTGGAAGTTTAAAAATCATGTGCATCATCTTCTATTATTCTACAAATGGTGGTCGTCCCAGAAATTGCCTCCCGGGTTCCCTGTGCATCATCAGTGCTGGTACCCTGTTTACTGTTGAGTCTCTCCTTTAGTGCTTTAATCCCAGAGTTTGGTGCTGTAGCGTAAACATTTGAGCGTAATCAAATGCAACCACCTGCAAACTTTTGTTTTTTTTTCCCCCTACGATTGTCTTTCCTCCGATTTCGACCTCAAGGGAAGCTGGTCAATGAGACTCTCTGCTGACGGGCACTAGTGCAGAACGCGCTCGATGTCGTACTTCTCACAGAACTTGCTGGTGAAGGGCAGACAGGTGAGATGCTCTAGCCAAGTCCAGTGGATGGGGTAGATGTAGAACCAGACCACCAGGGAGGAGAGCAGACCCACGTAGACCAGCAGCGACACGGCGATGAGCACCCGCTTCCGGTACTTGTCAAAGGTGCCGAAGGTGACGTAGGGCAGGAAGGCAAAGGACAGCAGCAGGCCGCTGAGGAAGCCGAAGATGTGGGCGATGTTGTCGATCCACGGAAGCATGCCGCACAGGAACAGAAAGAGCACGATTCCCAGAAGCTTCGAGAAGGCCTTCCATGGCTTTTCCAGCATCTGCCATCCCTGGAAGAGCTCCACAAACAGGCAGGCCAGGAGCCCAAACTGGGAGCCAGCTGGTCCCACCTGTAAAACAGGAAAAGCTCAGGGATCGTACCGCGGCTGCGGATGCGGGACGTGAGAATCTACACATGCTTCAGGAAGGAGCGGAAGTGTGAAGGACAGGGGCGACGATCTCAGCAGGAACAGATATAATGACGCCTAGCGAACAATACAGCGTTCCTACAGAGTCCTCACCTCTATCATGTGTCAAGCTTGAGAGAAATTAGAGAATCATGTGAAGCGAGGCATCATTTCTTTGTGATCAAGTCTTTTAGAGCTGGGGTTTTCCATGTGGAACAGCACACGCACATACATGGCAGGAAGAGAGATGATATGACCTCACGATTCAATGGTCTACGAGGTGCCATTGGTATCCAGCAGGTCCTTTAACGCCCAGAGACAGGCTGAAAGAATGACACGATAGTCCCATCTTTGGTCACCAGATTATTTGAACTTCCACACTTTTCCCTCGACACAGCAAGAATCCACCACCACAGTCTGCCAAAAAACATTAAATCCAACTCCTGAGAAATTAATAACAAGCCCAACATCCATCGTAATTATGCTGGCATATAACGGAAGCCAGCAGAAGACCACGCTGACAGAAGCTGAGTAAATGACTGAAAATCTGTTTTAATGGACTATAAAATCAAAATGCAAATTGATTTATTACATGGTTAATTAGTGATCTTGGCACTTAATGTTTCTCAGAAAATTGTGCATTATATAACCAAACTGCCAATCTAAAGAACTGACCTTTAAAGAACTGACCTTTTCATTCTTGCAGGCTCAGTTCTACATACATGACAGTACTCTCTCTTTACTAAGAGAAGTTAATTCACCAGTACATTTAAACCACTAGCAGGGTTGGTTCAACTAGCTATTTCAGCAGCGTCACCCAAACCAACCTGATTAGCCTGACGTCAGGTGTGCTGCGGGCAGCCTGGACAGATGGCTAATCTGAGAGGATGTAATCTCCACAAGGACGGGGAGGAAGGGGCCCTGGACAACCCCCCCCATCACGAGGCACATGCCGCAGCACGCAGTCACCCAGCGCAGACACCTGCCGCACGAGGCACATGCCGCAGCCCGCAGTCACCCAGCGCAGACACCTGCCGCACGAGGCACATGCCGCAGCCCGCAGTCACCCAGTGCAGACACCTGCCGCACGAGGCACATGCCGCAGCCCGCAGTCACCCAGTGCAGACACCTGCCGCAGCCGGCTAACAGGCCAGAGCCCCCACTCTTAGAGAACGCTTATCCACCCAGAGCGGTGCTATAACAAGACGGAAGCTTGCAGGGTCAGATAAGATTGCAAGTACGCCTCCATCAAATCTCTGACTGAGGGATGTTCATCAAACCACCTGCTTAGCATACCAACTATAATGTAAAAACTAGTGTCACAATTCAATCCCAATCACTTGGAAATTATAATATCCCGTTCTCACAACAAGCATTCGATTGGCTTCTTTGCACAGGAACCACAAATACATACAAAGTCCAGTCTAACAGGCTTTTTCCATCTATTTACTGTGATCAGGCTGCTGGTAAGGTGCAAGGCTGGGGAAGCCAACAAGCTTTTTCACAGGTAATTTCTAATATACTAAATTGTTCCTAATATAGGTGCAAAGAGTGACTACACCATAATCCAGCAATTCACTGGTGATAAGTCAATCAATATTAATTAATAACTGTACATTACTAAGATTACAGTATGTGGGAGGTTGGTCTTGCTAGACAGACTGGGTCTGAGAAGTGGATAAATTATCATGGAGTATTG
>JAABNY020000095.1:10320614-10333918 GCA_015164015.2 Brevimyrus niger | reverse complement strand
TATTGATCCTCCAGGAATCTTGACACCACTTGACTCTTGCTAAAGCCCCTTAATTGAGCCATACGGCACTAGACGCAGAATGATGTCTCTCCCCTGGAACAGGTGCGGCCGTAAGGCACGCTTCTCATCGCGCGTGACACACGCAAAGCGTGGCGATCACACCTCAGCAGCTTGCCGATATCCGTGCTTAGAGGGTCCCGAGAGTCCCTCGATGTAATAGCTGCTCCGTAGCGTGCAGAGAAGCGTCTGCAGGTCATTAAAGCACATTACAGGCCACCAGTCCCTCCCCCACAACGCTTTGCCGAAGCGCTTTCAAAAGTTGATTCCAAATTTTTCCAACCCGGCCAAGGTTTTACCGAGCGCTAAACACTTTCTGAACCTCAGGCTGGCTTTGAACGTAAATCCCTGGACAAAACTAGACTTTACCCAATCTTGGATGTCAGTGTTTCCCTGCTTCTTGCATCAGCCCACTGTGCGCATCCCTCACTGTCAATTGACTCATTTTGTATAAAATATTCTTTTATTGAAAGCTGTGCAGTATTTTTTTTTTTTTTAATTCAGCTCCTGTTGCCCATGACAATACACTAAAGAATATGATGAAAAATGCACATACATGCATTTCTGCTATTATTCAGACTCTATGTTCCTAAAGCTGCACTCCTGTCATTTAAAATTCAAGACTTAGTGCTTATTAATTTTTTTCACCAGGAAAGGACTAATTAGACTATCCCTTCTAGTGCTGTTTGGATGATACGCCTTGAGATAGTCAGACTACCTGGTCAGCATGGGATGCAAGTCTGTCTTGTGAAGCAGCAGCATTTTCTACATGTACATCTACATATACATACTCTAATCGCGCTGATTTTTCAGGCATGTGTATCAATTTTTGTGGGAATTTCAGCAAAATAAAATAAGTTCTTTGCGAGACCAAAGGGGGCATGGAGGCCACAGGGATGGGGTGATGTCGGTGAGACCACCCCCTCACTGCACCCGTTGCTAATTTGCAAACATTGTACAGATAGTGGTTTCTTTACTGACTGGCCCTGTACTACTCCAGTTACGGACCTGAACTGACCTCATAACGTCTTCGGACTCCGAGTACCTTTTATCCCCCACTTAATCTGACAAGGTTGTTACACTTGTCTGCACATTTCCTAAAATAAAATCCCCATTCCCAAGTCACACGCCTCAGTTTACTTGAGATTCTTGCTCTATCACTTTAAAGTAAAGACATATTATTCACACAGACTGTTCAATGAACTCACAAATTCTGATGCTGGCCAACTGCAACCAATCAAAATATATACAAATCTAACAATTAGAATTTAACTGATGACCATTCAAGGGCAGATCAGACTGCAGGATATATGAATAAAATTTTTTACAACAATTAAAATTGTCATCTATTTTGCAGAAATTAAAAAACGAGTTTCAATGGAAAGGAACTCGAGACAGATGTCCTGGTAATAATTAAGTTAGAGACTAATTAGATAATCTTCCCATTATTCAAAGTGGTTTTAAATTAAACAATGAGATAAGACCCATTTTAACAAGGAAGGATTACATGGCTTCTGTTACTCTTTGCATACATACAGGTAATCAGGCTATTTTAGCAAACCAAAAGCGTCAGCATGCAAAGTGCTTCAGCTGGACCGCTGACTTGTTTCCAGTAGTGATCCGCTCATGTACAGGTGTCCAAATGCCTCTAAGCACCCACACTCATGGCTCAATGGAGGGCACTTGCACCAATCAGAATCTCGAATGCTTTGCCCTTGCGAGCAGCACAGCAAGACTGACGGTACTCCAGGTGCTCAAACCCACGGTCAGCCAGTTCCAGCTCCAGCTAACATATGAAATCACCTCATGAAGGATATCTTCAACTTGGCAGGCAGAAGTGTGACCTGAAAGTGCCTTAGATCCTTAAAGGTGAGCATCTATAACAAGATTTGGTTTTATATAGCACAATTCCAGCCTCCAAAACAGGGGTATTATGCAATTCTAGGCCTTACAAACAGAGCGTGACTAAGATTTAAAAAAAAAAAAAAAAAAAGCCTTGGACTTTGAGGTGAATAAAATTCTACAAATTGGTGAGTCAGTCAGGCCCTGCTTATGGACACAGAGCTCATTTTGGTTAATAGATTTATTTTGGGTTTTTTTTTTCATTTGCACAGTAAGACACCTCAGCAAGTTCAGATCAGGCAGCACTTGACATTCATTCTCCCGTGACAGCACAGCCCCCCCCTCCCCAACCCCCGGAGGCCAGCTGGGGATTCAGTGGCCCCCGGCCCGCTGACAGGGCAGCCGCTGAGCGAGGCTGCTTAGGTGGTGTGTGCCAATTAGGGGGATCCATTTAATTCCTCAGGAAGCCCAAGCCCCACCACACGGTGTGCCCAGCTCTCCGCTCCGGAGGTCGTACACCGGTGGGAGGCGGGGGGGGCGCATGCCATTAAAGGCCACAGAGCGACCGGTGCTGCAGCTTGCGGGTCACTGATCCTAAACAAGACCGGCGTGTCCTCACCACTCTTCTTATTTTGGAGGAAGTGGGCAGTGTGCAGAGGTGCCTCGGTGGGGCAAATAACGTCATGCGTAATTTTATAAGACACCCGCTAAGTAGTATGTCTACTTCTGGCTGTCTGTGTTATGGAATGAGTACGACGATCTCCGAAATTAGACGCTGCTGCCTCAGCAGGTGAACACGCTCGGCAGATGCCAGTAATCCGCCGAGCGAGAGGATTACGGCGACGCTCCATCAGCACGTGGACCGATACGCGGCAAATTCCCGGCTTAGCGGCATTATTCACTTTCCCAGCTCCGGCGGCAAGACGGCACGTGAAGAGCGGCCGCGGAGCACGGGGGCCCCGGGACAGTCGCTTCAGCCGAGAAGCGGTACCAGCGCTCAACGGGCAGCTCTCCTTTCGAGCGGCTGACAAACGGATCTAATGAGCCCACAAACTGCCAGGTATCGGGAAGGCTGGCATTTCTGGGTTATTTTTAATGAGCCGGTGACTGGGCAGTGATTATTTTGTAAGGCCACTTCCTCCCATGCAGGTGGCCACATGCAGCCACCGCAGCGACTGGGCACGGCTGCTCGACAAGAGCACTGCGTTCCCAAACCCAACTGCGCAAGACTTCGAGCTGGTGCGCCCCTTTCATTCCAGGAATACCGTATTTACACGCACAGAATCATGCCACTGAGCCACTTCCGCTTTTAACGCTTTCAACTGGGGTCGGTGCCAAGAAGGAAACTCAAGTTCCCTCCCTGTAGGAATGAGCCTTGCTCAGGTCAAGGTGTGAGGACATAAACACGCTCATTCCATAACACAGACAGCCAGAAGTAGACATACTAGTTAGCGAGTGTTTTATAAAATGACACATGACGTTATTTGCCCCACCGAGGCACCTTTGCACACTGCCCACTTCCTCCAGCTGTGCATTATATACGGGAATCGTGGGGAATTGTTCCTTATGAAAACCGTACAGAGGAAAGACGCATCCAACGGCCAAACGGCAAGCCACACTTAACCCCGAACAGGCTCACGCAGGACATGCCTCGCCGCGCTGCTGGCTGGATCGCGGCGCGAACTCGCCGGCATGGCTGAGAGGTCAGACGCGGCCAGTGCGCTTACCCTCCAGACGTGGTCATGTCCAGTAATCCAATGAAGCTCTTACCATAAACACCTAAGCTGTTTATCAGGTGGCTGAGAGAGGGGTGCACTCTTCCCCCCTCATACCAGCCTCCAGAAAACTTACATACATTAGGAAATGTCAACTGAGCACCTTACCCCGGGGATCTAATAGCAGGAGACACACTCCACCTGCAGCACAATGTTTGTCAGTATGAATGACGCTGCCATTGTTTTTGCTCTAGATAATTGCGGGACCCATTCCAGTTCTCTTCTCCAGTAAAGGAGATTTATTTTTCCTGGAATCAGGTCCCGCCAACTACAGGCCACAAATCTAGGCGTTTAACCAAATACGGCATTTTCTGGACAATACTGCCATGAAGACCAGCTTGTGGGGAGGGCATCAGAAAGCAGGAGCTGAAGAAGGGAGAGAGGGAGGGGGAGAGGGAGGGGCAGGGCGGAGGAAGGGAAGGCGTGTTGGCGAAGGCCCCGCGTACCTCCGCCCGGTACGGCACGAAGAGGGCACTGCCCAGGTTGCCCGTGATGCCGCTGAAGATGTAGATGATGCCGATGCGCACCCAGCCAGCCAGCTTCTCCAGGTCCCTCAGCACGGTCATCTGGAACGCCACGGAGACCAGGCAGTGCAGCAGCCTGCGCGGACGGCCCGCAGGTCAGTGGGCTGGGGTGATGGTGCTGCACGGGCAGGTGAGGGGACCAGGGGGCACGGACTCACCCAGCATGGAGGAACAGCGACAGCCATAGCCGGTAGAACTGGTCAGGGGCGTCCGGGTTGAGGAACGGCAGGAGGCCACAGACGTCGTCTAAGCAGTGCACCTGTGAGGTCAGATATAAAGCCAGCCACTGGCTCAGTCTGTGTTATCCAGGTCCCGTGGCCTCATTGTTTAACAGCTTTCCCTGTTAATCTGCCAGTGCCAACACGCCACACTGCACCACCGTCTACCCACTGCGCCTGTCTGCCACGCCGATCTGAGCCCAGGAGGGCACCGTGCTGTCACCTGTGAGCAGAGAGTGGCCTCCTCGTGGAAGTGGCCATGCATGAACGTGCAGTATTCCCGCGTCGTAATCTCACACCTATCACAAACACAAGCAGTATCATTAATACAGTACCATTAGACTAATAATACTACTAGCAGGAATAATGTGATTTATGTCCCATGGCCCCTTTAAGATAGTGGACCTTCTGGCCCGGGTCAAACGGCCGTCAGGTTTGTTGCAAAGCTGGGATACATTATTGCTTATTCGCCGCAGATCGACGCACGGTCTCAGAAGTCAGAAGTCAAAGCTAGCTTAGCTGGGTAGGTTTGATCAGTGAATAGCTTAGGCGTAACGTTCTCTGTCACGGTGGCTTTACCAGGAAGCCATTCTTACCTGCCCTTGGTCCCAATACAGCAAGGTCTCCCCTTTATGCTGCAGTCCATGTGCCTGTACCCAGTGTGGTTCCACTTGCGTGGGAAAGTGCAGATCTGAAAACAGAGACAAAAACCTCCACTACAGCGATGCAGGTCTTCCGAGCATTCTCTGGGGGCGTCAATGTACTCAGGACGGCAGCAGCCGTTTCAGCCGGAGACCAGCTCCTGCCGCCGTCGCAAGGCCACGCCGCTAGAGTCGCGGCATGATGGGAACTCACCGGCCACTTGGTGATGTCATTGGACCAGATGTGGGGCGCCGCGGAGGCTGGCTCCTCACAGGTCCTGGAAGGCAGGTAAAAAAAAACAATACAATAAGCAAAGAATTCATCATGACGTTAAAAAAAAAAACAAAAATACAAACAAGGTTAACAAAAAGGAGCCAGTACCTCGGGTCCTGGTTACAAACAGAGCCAAAATTCTCACTCAATTTTATAAAGGTGGCGAGTGTCTCCTGCATCAACAAAGAGAAAACATTCCATTCACACACTTCGCCTGCAGAGGGAGCACTATGGGTATGAAGAAACTACACTGAAAATACTAAACCCTGAAAGACAAACCTCATAACGCTGACTTTAGCCGGTTTTTTCCCTCATAATTACAAACCTGCCAACCCACAAGGTTGGACACAGTTCTATACTTAGTGCCCTCGGACCATGTGACCGTGGGAAATTTGTCCGTCAGACGCGTTGCGTACCGAGCAGTCTGTCCTCAGTGTCTGCACACAGCCGGAGTTGTCATTCTGCACACAGCAGCCTGACTCCCTCTCCAAGTCCTTGGCTTGCTGGATGAGCTTGGAAATCTGCTCATCCTGCCGAATGCAGGGGGAGAACTTTGCCCCGAGGTGGATAAGATCTTCCTAGGAGACAGAAGGGGGCAGACTGCCAACAGCAGCTAACTGAAGCACTGTCGGGTGACGAGGTCAGAAGACCAGCGTAAGCAGGGGGAGCAAAGGCCGACTGAGAACGCGGGGCTGCTGTCGACAGGCAGCTGGTACGAGCGCAGGCACTCACTGAGCTGGGCCCGATCCAGAAGTTCTCCTGCTGGGTATATTTCACACTCTCATAGACACCCTTGTTTCGGAGCACCTGAGAGAGGCGACAGCGATGGTGACTCAGCACAGGAGACGCAGGTCATTCAGAAATACAACAACGTAATGGCAGACAAGGTTATAAACCACAGCAAACTGTTGGGTGCCAAAACCAAAGCCTGTGAGGTTTCTGTGAGACGGTATGGCTCTGCTGGTCAGCACATTGTGATTCCGGGGCCGGCAGAGCGATGGCGGCATTGAGCTGACCCTGTGACTGCAGACCTCACTCTCATCTGCCTGTCTGTATATCTCCCAGAGAGCAACATGCAGGATACAAACGCCACACAATTTCCTAGCGATATTGGATAAAGCATTGTTATTCTTTTCTAAAGAAACAAACTTCCTGTAAACCACCCAAGTGACAAATCTCAGCCAATCGGATAAGAGTACATTATACCCGTCGTACCTCAATTGGCCACTAGGGGGTGAGGGGAACTCACCAGCTGGGAAGTCGAATGCTGGGCGAAGCCGACGGGGGCGAAGCCGTAGGTGCCGACGGCCAGGAGGGTGATGACGATGTGCACGCACGTGATCCAGTAGGTGAAGTATGGCCTGTTTGAGGCGGGGAGAGCCAGGGACGCGGTGATGACCCGACTCGGGGAGCAGGCGAGACACACGGCAGCTGCGGCCTGCCCACCTGTGACTGTGGAAGTCGTCCAGCTGCTTCTGCACCTGGCTGCTGATGCTGCGCCGGTAATGCCGGTTCAGCCACTTGCCCACCACGCCCATGCCGTACTGCCGCTTGTGCCGGTCGAAGGCGAAGTGCTTGACGCGTGATGCGATGCGGTGGCCGCGCTTGGGGCAGGGCTCTACGGGCAGCCGGGGCCTGGGGGAGACGCGAAGGTGAGGGGCAAGCGATGCACCAGTCGCAATGAGGTCGGCGGGGGAAGGGGGGCGGGGACTCACGGTTTTACAGAAGGCTCCGCCTCCTTGAGTGCCGCTTCCTCGAAGTGTGGCTGCTGGTGGCTGCTGCAGGTTGCCGACAGAGGCGGGGACTCGAACACGTCATCGGGTATGGAGTACGCCTCGTAATGGGCGTCGACCTGCTTCCCCAAGGGGAGGGGGGGATTAGGGAAGGGAAACAGGTTCGAGAAGGCAGCTGTACTCCACACATGGCTCCCTGACAGTCTAAAGCTCATGGAAGCCACAGAAGGAACACCTGATCTCTTCAAATGATCAGTAGGTACTGGGTGCAGCATAAAGATAGCCAGCTGACATCTGTGTGGCTGGCAGAGATTAAGGCTATGCGGTCAGGAAGGGGAGGAGTCAAGATGGGGCGGAGTCAAGATGGGGCAGAGTCGAGATGGGGCAGAGTCGAGATGGGGCAGAGTCGAGATGGGGCAGAGTCGAGATGGGGCAGAGTCGAGATGGGGCAGAGTCGAGATGGGGGGCGCTTGCCTTGCTGAAGAACACAGAGTCTGAGGTGTCGGCCGTGTCCACGGTGTCCTCTTCCAGCCAGCTGTGCTGGGCGAAGCTGCGGCGGGGGATGGTGCGGCCGGCCTGGGAGCTCAGCATCACGGGGCGACCCTGCGGCGAGCGGCACGGCTGTCAGTCCTGAGGGCCCCGAGAGGGCGCCTGGCCGGCGGGAGGGGACCCACCTTGAGAAGGTTGGAGGCGGCGCGGATGCTCATGCGTGCCACGGATTCCCTTTTGCGGCGCGGCAGGCGGGCGTAGCCGGAGCGCTGGCTGGAGAAGGAGCAGAGCGAGCTCATGCCCGGGGTCAGCGGCATGGGGGTCATGTGGGGCGTCCGCGGCCGGTCCGGCTCATCGGGGTAGCGGAAAGGCCGACCCCGGGCCAGAGGGTCCACTATCTTAAAGGGGCCATGGGACATAAGAGACACCAGACATCACTCACCCTATTCAAGTTCATAACCCATTCAAGTTATTCCCTCCCTCCATCCATCCATCATGGCCCCCCAGGATGCCCGCCCCCCCACACACACCTTGGGCATTCTGTAGGCGCCCGGCGACTCCAAGCCCTGGTCCAGGCTGGGTGCCTCCTGCTCACGGTACTGCGCCTTCAGTCTGCCGTATCGCTGGCTGCAGTGCTGCATGCTCTTACGCCGCCACTGCATGTGCTTGCTCTCGCAGTCGTCCCCGACGCCGAACCACTGCGCCGTGCCCCTGCAAGGCCGCCAAACCGGGGGACACGTCAGCAACTCCGCACGCGCACTGCTCCCCCTCTACGAGTCCTGCCTACCTAAAGCTTTCCCGTTTCTGTCCTAATTTTGTTCTGCTGATCTCCAGTGATCGAACACCCTGGGGATGATCCATCTCCCAGGGCTGCTCACACATCCCCGTTAGACACAGTCTGTGAGATCTGGGTCAAGGGTCTGGGGGATGAGCACTGAGAGGCCCAGACACAGCAGGCGGTGCCACCCAGCCCCCCCCTCAGAAATCAGTCATTATCAGCTGTCTGCAGGCCTCATTTGATGGCTGAAATGACGTTACAGTGCAATGCTCTTAAAATGCTCTTAAAAACAGATGAACGATAAGGTAGCCTTCAAACACAAACACACGCAATTTAAGCTATCATTCCAGTGTCACTGCACATTATATTACTTATAAAAGCTTGGGGAAACATCAGCTGGAGAAGTGGTATTCAGTGTATATAAATTAGGCGTCCGTAGCTGGAAATATCTCCTCGGCATCTCTCCAAGGGGAAGAGCAGCTGCTCACCTGCGGATGCTCTGGGAGAGGGAGGTCTGCCTCTCAAAGGCCGGCCTCCTGCCCCTAGCCTGTCCATCTTCAGACTGGACACCCAGCTCAGAGCTCAAGGGCTAGACAGAGGAGAAAACAAAAAAACCCTTCAGTGACACACATGGCCAGTTGATGGTGAGAAACCAAGAAGACTGGGAGGAAACATGATGGAGCCAAGGCCAATCAAACAGCTCGGGGTACTCTTTGCCCACACAGAAGGAATTCAGACCTAGGCATTGTTATCTGGTGATTCTAGCCGACCGTGGCATAATACTTATTGTCCACATGCGAGTTGGTTACAGATAATGCCAGTTACAATCTGACATAAAATTGGCAGTTTGGGGCCACTTTGGAGAAAAAGCAGATGAGACTTAGACTCTCTGTTGGCTGTTATGCCAAACTCCGATATGTTGGAGGAAACACATCCAACACGCTAATTCATCAGCGACAAAACCATCCAAGTGTGCAGGACTGGAGCAAAGCAGAAAGAGTTTCCTAGTGGCATGTAAGGCACTTCGGTCAGAAAATTCAGACCAGGCTACACATTAAATACATCTAAGGTTTCATTTATCGATGCATTGCTATATGTAACCAAACTCGCTAGAAGAGAACACACGATTTAGATGGGATTTAATTCACTATGACTTATGATGTTATATTTTGGATTGTAAAAATAAATGTTAAATAAAATTTGTGTACAAATAAGCACATCCTATGTCTCCTAGAACACACTGCATTTGGTTTACAGCTGCTCCTAATGGCATTTGCAGTTTTCATGATATATAATTTCATAACAAATCCTATTTTTCCTGCTATCCCAAAATTACACCGAACTGTGATGCCAAAACCGAGGTTTGTACTGAACCATGGATTTTGTATACCGCTACATCCCCAGCTCAGACACATCAGTAAACTGAACCCAAGTGCCCCCCACTGGACAGATTACACATTAAAGCCATATAGGATCAGCAAGGTGGATTTGGGAGGCAGTTTGCTCCTGGTCGGGTGCAGAGCCTTCACACTATCGTCGAGCCAGTGGGTCCAGACACTTTGGCTTTTGTTTTTCCAGTTAGAGCTTAAGGATCTTGCCCATAATGCACTTCATATCCTGCTGAACCTCAACACTGCAACCCAACAAGTCATATGCAATTTTGAAACTTTCAAAATTCCAGAATCAATATTTAAATGGAAAAAAAAGCCTATAAATTGAGGGGGGGGGCTTTAAACAACAGCATGTTTGTTGATTTAGCCTCAAGTCAGCCAAACAACCGTGTTAAAACAAAGGGTTAAATTCTAAAGGTCAGTCTGAATGACATTTAATACGCTGCATTCAGGCAAACAAAATGTCTTACTGCTTCGAGCCAAGAGGTGGCGCCCTCTCTCAGATCAGCGGCCAGCTGTGACATTTGGTGGCTCTTGACCGTTTCTTACATGGGGAGGTGTGTGAGGTCAGCTTATTCCATCCTTAATCAGGATCAGTATGTTGAGGTGGCAGCTGGCACTAGAAACTCCCCAACTCGCTGAAGGTTAACCACACTGTCATGGAAAAACAGGGCTAACTGCTGAAGATCTCGTTTTGTTTACAGTCACTAGGCATAAAGGAGGATGGTTGGTTAGTCTGATCCAGCTCATTACTGGGGCTGCATGTCAAGCACATGGCGCATACGCAATAATCACCGGGGCTTTAGATGACGACCGAAACATTTGTCCGGATGCTGGCTTTTTGGTACTATATGGAAGTTTACTTATGCCCACAATTTGCTAAGCAGATTAGTAGTGCACCTAAAACATTAGTAATCATTAGTAAGTTGTCCCTTTCTTCACAGCCAAGTGAGAGCTTATTACTTCCATGATTTACCAAAAAAAAAGTAGCATGTACTGAATGTAATACGCCGAATTTATATGGATTATTAACTTATGGACATCACAATATCCATCTTATTAATATTTTAGGCACACGACTAATTAGGGTATATCGAAATTGCATGGTGCATGTGCAATAATCACCAGAGCTTCACATGAAAAGGGAAACATTTGGTCAGATGGCAGCTTTTCAGTGTTATATGGATTTATTGCAAAAAAATACTGATATTTGAAAATGTTTCAATATCATGCAGCCATATTATAGAAACCCCTTTTTATCAAGTCATCCATCACTAAATCTGTTATTCTGACCAGATCACCATTAAAGCTCTTCATTTGTCCACGCATCAGTTATTATAGCTTTATTTTTACTTTATTGATTTCTGAATCCATAACTATGCTTTTTCTAGATGATTGATGTATTTTGTGTTTGCGAGGTTGGTAATCTGGGGAACCAGATTGACAATGAACACATTTGGAAGTCCCGCCCCAAAGTACCGAAAAAGTGTTCATTGTACTTTTGGTCGTGGCGTCTGACCGCAAATCAATGGGAAAGGGAAATTACCAAGGACCTGGTGCAGTGGGAAAGCAGCCCTATTCTAGCCCCTGACCATTAGCTCTCCCAGCGAGCACAGTGAGGGCACGTGGGAAACGCCATTGGGTGGTGCACTGTGGAGATATGGCCAAGATGGCCTGCTGGTGTCAGCGGAATCGTGAGAAGATGGCGCCGCGCACCTGGCAGGCAGAGTCGGCCCCCTGGTTGACATCTGGAGGTGGGATGGCGATCTTCAGGCTGGGTGGTTTCTTGCTCTGCAGACGAGTGTTAGAGTGGCTGTACCCATGTGATGCCATCCTGCAGCACCCGCCGTCTGCTGAAGAGAGAGAGGAGTCACAGTGGAATCTATGCCTCTTAGGCCTTAATCACCCTCACTGCGTCTCATTATAAAAAGGTCAGCAAATGCTTAAAATTGCCAGTGACTTTGGTAACTTTTTGTGACTTTTGAAAGGTACTCATCCTAGATATCTTCAAACCGTCAGAGGGTGAAAATCTACTCTTTGCTTACAGTAAAAGGCAAATAAAATCAAAGGCAACTGCACAAAGGAAACAATATGCTGAAACAGTGTACAATAATGAAATACAGAAAAGTGAGGTATTGCTAAAAGGCATCTAATAGGCCTTCGATACACACTTCGAGGTTCTCATGAGACAGGAAATGTTCTTCCAAATACACTGTGCAAAACCTTGTTCTCTCTCTATATGTCTAACAGATAACACCATATAACTACATGACGCTCCACAAGAATAGCAAGAATTATTAATTAGCTGCAAAACAGAGAAAAAAAATAACAGTTCTAAAGCAATGTGTAAGGGTACACATCAGACATTGTTAATAAAAATCAAATTTTACTATTAATAAGTACGAGTTTCTTTTGTAATGTACTAATAAAAAATAATGTGTAGTATATTGTGTACTCATAGGCAGGTATTTAAGGTCAATTGAGTCATGTAGCTCATCTAAATAAATAAAGAAATAAGTAGAACCATCATAATTATAATAAATCCAAAATGATGCATTCCACATCAAGGAGAAAAATATTTCCATGATGCTGTATTCGTTCTTCACGTTCAATCTAACATAAGTAGAGATGCTGATTATCAGCCAACTAATCGGGAACGATTGTAACCATCAGCCATAATTAAAAATGTGCCAATATTTACTGACAACAATTCACTTTAAAATGCTGACCCATACTGCTTTCTACACCCACATATTAAATAGTAAACTAAAATCTCTTGGTGAGGATCTACCAATATACATTTCAACACAATAATTTGATTGCTCACCTTAAGGAGAGACTGTGAAGAGTACTAAGTGTTTCAAAAAATCAAGTCCATTCTAATAAAAAAGGCTACAGTACTGTTCAATCACACTAGTCTGTCAGTAATGCAAGCATATGATGAAAGAAAATTCAGTGGACGGTGCAAAATCAAAAGGTGATCAGCACTTCTGTCATAAATATATAAGATATACACAGATACACAGTATAGTGCTCTAGGACAGTTGTTGTTTGCCAGTGTTGATGTTCTTGCGTAAAAAATAATTTTTGAAATGCAATTTACTTATTTTTATATTCATTTTGGTAGAGAATTCCTTTCATTTTAATTTACTCAAAAATGTACCTCCCAGACAATCAGTATCGGAGTCAGTTTTCAAAATAACCAGCTATTGGCATTGGCCAGATAATTCCTTATTTGTGCAACACTAAACAGAAGTTACACCACATGAAAAATGAACACAATGCTTCTAAACATTACCTAAACAATGCAGGAATTGCAATATTCTCTATTGTTCAAATGGTTTAGTTTATTGTTGGGGCAGCTTATCAGTTAGGGAAGCATGTGTGTGATTGTTAGGTTGTTGGTTCGAATCCCTACCCAGCAAGGTACCACTGCGGCACCCTGAACCCCTACAGACTGCTCTCCTGGCACTAAGTAATAGCTGCCTTCTGCTGTGTCGCATGGGGTTTAAATACAGAAGACACATTTTGGGGCAGTGGTGGCCTAATGGTTAGGAAAGCATGCTTGTGATTGAAAAGTTG
>JAABNY020000095.1:10298749-10311203 GCA_015164015.2 Brevimyrus niger | reverse complement strand
CCCAGGCAGAGACTCGAACCTGGGTCCCAGAGGTGTGAGGCAACAGTGCTAACCACTGCACCACCATGCCGCCCCCGGATGTGTAACTTGTAGTATTGAAATTAGAAACTAAACTCTTAATTGGCCACTACCATGCACATTAAACATGTCATCCAATTGGCCAGGGGCTATGCCTTGTATGGACTATACTTGATTCAATAATTGAAATGAATTGTAATCGCTGTTATGGTTCATCTTTCTGATATGATGCATGGATTCACTGGGAGAATGAAAGCGGATAAGCACTGGCATGGACTTCTAAGACATGACATATTGGATTATATAAGGACTGATGTATACTTTGTATTACTGGTGTGGCATTACCGACTGATTTATTACTGACTTTTTAAATGTGACATGTTGCACTGTGATGTGATTGATATGGACTTATCACTGATATACACTTTAATTAATGTGTTGCAATTCACATTTTACTAGCTCTGTTTTTACTTTCATGGCCTTATTTTTATCTTTGATATTTAGGTAATTTTAAGCTACAAAGTTTAACGGTTTGTTTCAAACTGAATTTCTTTGTATATAAATACGCAATGACAATAAACTATTATTTTATTATATTATTATTTAACCATTCCTGAGGTCAGTTGTTCTAAAAGTTTAATCTGGATCAGAATTATCCTGATTTGGAAATTCCATGTTTTTCTCTCCAGGATCAGGTAATCCATCCTACTTTTGTGCCGGATTTTCAAAGCAAATTTAAGTTATTTGTAGAGACAGAAAATATAACAAATTAATACAAATATCCTCTTCTATATTCAATTTCTTTCAAACAAACCCCCTCATCTGACCAGGTCAGGTCAGGTTGGGGAGCATGCGCTGATGCAGCATGTTGCCACACCCACCACACATCGAAACTCCTCGGGATCCCGGCCAGCGATCCCCCAGGCAGATACAGGGTCCAGTCCCACCCTCCAGAGATGGCCATCCATCTGCTGCAGCCAGGTGTTACATAGGCGTTCCCTTGGCCTGGTGCAGCAACTTGGGTCCCTAGCAATGAGCATCCTGTGAACCGAATCACCCTCAGGGAAACGCGCCACGTGGCCGTAACTGACCCTGCCTTACAATGCAGGTACTTTGCCTCATTCAGAACTCCTCTAGCAACCGCTCATCTGACACAAATTCAAACCAGTGGTACCCAAGGATTCTCTGAAGAGGCACAGTACCGAAGGACTCGAGTCTTCATCTCAGCTCACTGGATAGCGTCCATGTCTCACAGCCATTCAGCAAGACAGGGAGCTCCAGGACTCTAAAGACTTGGGCCTTCATCCTCTTACAAAGATATCGGGAACGTCACACACCCCTTTCCAGCAACCTCATTACCTCCCCATGCCCTCCCAATCCGACTGCTGACTTCATAGGAAGAGTCACCAGAGACATGAATGTCGCTGACGAGGTAAGTGAATCTCTCGATGAGGTTGAAATTCTCCCCGCACACAGACACACTACTGATGGCTGTGACCAAGAGGTCATTAAAGGCCTAGATCTTAGTTTTTATCCAGGACACCCGCAATCCCAGACACCCAGACTCCTCACCTAGTCTCTCGAGAGCCCCAATCAAAGCCTCCATTGACTCCGTGAAGGTCACAACCAACGACAAATAAATGAAAACAAATATACATAATTCACAAAAATATTGTGAATATTTTGAACATGTTTTTAATCATAAAAAGTCAAATTTCACACAGTTAATAATAAGGGGCGTAATAATTAAAAACTACTTTTGATTGGTTCATCTCTGGTGATTGTCTTTATAATTAATGTGCAGTGAAGAATGACAGATCAAATGTATGATAAAACTAATAGACAAGAAAATGTCTATCTTAAAGTATATGTTTTCATTATTTTGAATTAATTTTTGAAGGGGAAATATGCTCTTATTGAATTAGGTCTGTGTGGCAATTCTGAAACTGAACTATGCAATGTTAGTGTTTTAGCTGAATTTGTACAGCAGCAAGAGCATAACAGGTCATTCTTTAAAAAATCTCCAGAAGGAAGCTCAGCAACACCAACAAATTTTTATAAGATCATCTTCAAATACATAAGAATACAAATACAAAGTAAAAATACCAAAATGCTGAATCTGTAAAATGCATAAAATTAGTTTTGTGTAGCGGGAACTGTAGTTGTTTTCAGGGGAATCTGAGAGGGTGACCAGGAAAAATTCTCAGACTGGGTGATTTGATATGGAATCACCGTAAAAATGTATTACAAACTCAATCCCCACCATGGCTTGGTAATGTATTGTACCGCTTAGTCAATTATTCAGTGAACAAGGTCTGTGTAGAAGAAAAATGATTTTCCATCACCAGCAGTATTTTGTTCATTTTTCAAAGTACTAATTGTCCAGGATCTGTCCCAATAATCAGTAAATACCTGAATAATAAAATTAAGAAAATACCAATCAAGATGACACATAGGATTTACCCTGCAAATCATTTATTTGAAAAGTTCTACATGAATGTAAAGTGTTCATAAAGACTGTTAATCATCTCATTCAAATCTATCCTACGGTGTTTACTTTGGATAGATTTTTTTTTTGGCATGTCATGACAGGTATGTATTTTTATACAAACTATTATAATGGAAAAATTTTATACAAGAAAATTGTCTTATACCAAGCCAAATTTAATACACCATCATGAGTGTAACATAGCACCACATTAGGTCTATAAAATATAAAAAATTATTGTACTTAAACCGACACACTTTGTATGTAATGTTTCATTATCATACGCATACTAGTTTCTTTGCCATAAGTTATGTTTGGAATGGTTAAACATCAGTGCATGCTTTCATAATTCTGTAAAGAAGACAATAAAACACAGCATATATAAGCTTAATTAAAGCAACGTCTTTTAATAAAGTTAATTTTCAATTTTCATAACATACAACTACCTCACTGAATTTAATTTTCTGACAGATAAAAAAAAAATCCAAGGATTGAGTTAACGGAATTTATTTCTCTGAAATTAAAACTGACAAAACTATCCAGTTGCATTTAAACAATGTACCCGCCAAACTTCAAAGGTGTTTTGCACATATAAATCGCGAATAGATATTACAAAACAACTCATTAGTACCATGTGAAAATCAGCAACAAATCCCCCCCATGTTAAATTCAGTGTTTAAAAGATTAGATTTATAGCACAGTGCTAGGGAATGACAACTTTCTCTTAATGCTTCGGATTTATAGCCATGAACATAACTGTAAGATCCAAATAGCTATTCATTACTTCACATTCAATGCATCTGCTTCCAGTTGTTGTCAAACTTGGGCACAACCAGTTACTTCCTGTTCCGTGTCAATTCGGACATTTTGCAGGAAAGTATAATTCATTTTCCACCTCATGCATCAATCAATAACTCTTTAGTGCCTGGGAAAAAAAAAAGATTGATGGCCAAAAGACCTCAACACAGTGGACAGACAGAAAGCAACCACTGACATTTCACAATTTCTTTTCATTCCCCAAGTGAATCGGGCTCATCTTCATTCATACCCCACACTTTGGACTGTTTGGGTCTGTGAAAATTATTCTGCAAACATTTATAAAACCCATAATGTACATTTGCAAGGTAAAAATGAATTGAGACCGTATAGCATAAGGGCTGCGCATGCACAAGTCACATTATTAACCGACTCCTGTCAGCTATATCCCTCCACATCCTCTATACTTTGCAAACAGCCGCAGCCTTTTAACAACCTTCACTGTAATTATCCATTAACCCCGAGTGCAACAACCCCAATTCAGTTCTATTTTTTTGAACTCTTGACCATAGGAATTAGGTAGGAGAAGATTGGGTGAAAACAGATTAAAGCTGACAGACTGAACACAATTAAAAGGATAGGATAATTCCAGTTAAAAGAAAAAAGTGCATGAGATTAGTAGAATGCTAATTAAAAAATTAAAAATCAGTGACTCATGTTAAACCATCCTGTCCTTTGGAACTATAATTTCACCATAACAAGAGACTGACAGGACAGAACAACAAAGATAATGGAAACAAAAACATTCCAGTAAAGCACCCGCCACAAACACTGGAGGTGGTGGTAGCGCTGTGGTCTGGTTTACATGTGGAGCTCAGTGTGGTTAGTGGATGGACCTTCTGGTCATAGGCAGCCAGACTGATGCTGCAGTTCACAGCTTGGACTGCAGTGGCTTCAGGTACTTGTAGTAGGACTCATGGACCTGCATGATAATTCAAAGTAAGTTTACTAAAATGTTACCTCTCCTTCAACCATATGGTAGTGTAGTGGACAGGCAGGTGGAAGATGGATTGATATCTCAATCGCAGGATAAGATTTTAAATGTAGCCCTTAGGGGTATCTAAAACACTGATTGAATGCCGAGTTTTGATTTTGGCATTCCCACATAATTCACACCACCTACCTCAGTCCGGTTAAGGGGCGACTTCTTCGCCCACTCGAACATGTGCTCGTAGACATTGCCGTCGTACCGACCCAGGGAGGAGTTCAGCATCTCATCCCGGTAATCGAAGGCGTCCACCAGGGCCACGGCGTTTGTCCTCAGCTGGGCAAGTAGCTCCTTCGTCCGCTGGGAAATCTGGGACACCTGGGGCATGCTCAGCAGGCCGGCCTGAACCGCACACGGCAGGAACAAGGGGGACGGCGTTAATGGAAGCACGTGATACAACAATTCTGACACCACAAAGAGAAACACGGTACTGGGCAAAGGTAGGCAGTCCAAGGAAATGTTTCAAGGTATTTGTGTAGTAAATATACATTTGCACAGAAGGAAAAAGAAAGAAAAAAAACACAATTTAACATTTGCAACAAGAAGAACATATCCAACAAGAAAAAAGTAACAAAGACTAACAAGAATCCAAGGATTCCAAAGAGTTAACTTCAGTTCCCTCACCTCAGGGGCACCTCAGCCATTCCATGTGTTTATTAAATTTGACAACCAGCTCATTTAAGTAATTTAAGTAATTAAATTAAGTAACTGTTAAACTGTTAAAAGTGATTGAGGTTACCAATTGGCCATGCTATGTGAAAGAAAAAAAAAACATGGGTATATTGGATGGTTGCTACAAACACAGGGGTGACTTTGGGAGATGCACGGAAATGGTTAAGCTGACACTTTGACAGACATATGGTTTTGCACCAACACAAAGATTTTTTAAACATTCTTTGACTGTGCAGTACTGTATATTCCCTGCAATGGATGCTTGTCCCATCCACAGCGTGCCCTCTGCTGGCATAAGCTTGGCATTACAACATGCCTGAGTGGAAAATCGTTAACAGAATGCAGATGGACTTTCAGAACAAGAGTGTAAACTACATATGCATGATTTTCAGTCCTTTTGGTTTCATCGGTCTTATAGTACAGAGTGCAGGTCTCGGGAGAGTATCGGAGTATCCGTACCAGAAGGAAGTCCCCAGTGTGTCGAGCAATGCCGTCCAGGGCATAGAGCAGCGCCAGGGTGCTGAGGACGGAGTGCACCCCCACGTCGGCTACCTCCCCCAGCTTGGCCACAAACATCTTCACCACCACATAGTGGCAGTGAGCCTGGGGGGGGGGACAAAAGCAGGGAGATGATATGAAAGTGAGACCACCCCACTTTACCCCGGTGCCTGAAATCACCATCGTACGGAGAGCTGCTTACATCGGACGCCCTGACCAGGTCGATGGCGGTTTGGTTCCAGGCGTCCTCTTTGCTCAACCTACGCTGAAGTTCCGCCTGCAGGTTTTTGGCTGCCAGCTCCACCAGCCTGACGTGTGATATTTCACATCGTTTAAAAACAGCGATAGCCGCCGGCGCCGCGATGGGTCCACGTTGAGGAGGTTTCCGTGAATTGGCGAGATACAGATCAACGAGACTCTACAGCATCTACCCAAGATCTTGTTAATTTGTGAACTTCTACTATTAGGAAACATGCATAAGACAGTCGAGATCACCACCATAAGGAGCCTCTTTATTAAATAGTAATCCTACAGCTGTATAGTTGGCGTCACACATCATCAAGCCCAACCTTTCACTGCACAGTCACTCACCTTGCGGCCCGAAGCTTGTAGGCCTCCACCAGGCTGGTCAAGTCGTTGATGTCGACCACCGTAGGCCTGGAGGACACCGGCTGGGCCTGTATCCGTTGCTGTAGCTCATTCAAGTAGGACACCATGCCAGAGACCTTCTGGCCCTTGCTGGCCTGTGTGTAGCTCTTCACAAGGTACCTGCCGGTGACGGTGAAGAACCAGGTTGCTGTGGACCCACCTCTACAAGGATTTGAGTTCCTTAAGCAGCATCTGCCTCAGTACGAGACCTGACCTGGCGGTCTGCAGCATCATGACTGTGTTCTCCCCCTCGTAGGTGCAAGTGGGCGTGAAGGTGACGTAGATGTCGGGCAGGCTGCTGCAGCGGGAGTAGCCGTGTCCCCCGCAGGCCATGCGGCATACCTCGATCCCGCCGTTGGTCGCCCATGTGGTGAAGGCCTTCAGGCCTGCCGACAAGGCGTGCAGCTGGATGGGTGGTCGGAGGAAGCACCATAAAAATGCTGTAGATGTTCTCCAGAGCACAGGAGAGGGGGGTGGACAGGGGGTGGGGGGGCGGGGGGGGGGGGGGGGGGGGGGCATATACCTCAGGCAGCTCGCTGAAGTCGCCCTGATTGATGTCCCCAGTGATGCGGTGGTAAGTCTGGCTCATGAACTGGCCCAAGAAGTGGAAGGCATAGGCTGTGGCCAGCAGGGGAAACAGCTTGTGCTGCTGGGTCTGGTAGTCCAGGATCTGAGGCTCAGGCTCACTGGAGGGAGATCGGGAGTGGAAATGAGGACCCCATCAGAAAGAACACGGAGGTAGGCTCCTCATCCAGGAGCCTTACCCTAACCCCATCAGAAAGAACACGGAGGTAGGCTCCTCATCCAGGAGCCTTACCCTAACCCCATCAGAAAGGACACGGAGGTAGGCTCCTCATCCAGGAGCCTTACCCTAACCCCATCAGAAAGGACAGACATATCATTCTGATCAGCTGACCTAAATACAAATGATGCATTGTGTCCATTGTGGAAAACTTGGAAATCTGACACTCTGCACTACATGAAATAAATCCATTCTACGCCGAGCATAAGGATGCGACTGAGCTTGCATGCCATCGGCTCACGTAGGTCACTTCCCCACTGACCCAGCTCGCAGCTCAGACTGGTGCCGCACGGCGCTGTAGCGGATGGCAATGGTGCAGGCCTTGGATAGGGCCCGGGCCGACTCGCCCACAATCATGGAGCGGATAAACACCATGGTGCCATAGGTCAGCTTGTCGCTCGGGGGTTTCCGGTAGGTGCCGTCCGGTTCCACCTGGAGCAGATGGACCCACATGGAACATCGGTCAACAAAAGACCTTAAAACACAAATCGAGAATTGCCATTGGCTTGATCCAGGTTGTACAGGTTAAAGAGTTCAATTCAGTATTGTTACTTTATTGGCTTCAAAGTCTTCAATGACGAGGCGGAAATGACTCATAGTGTGTGGCTGTGCTCCAGAGCACGTCTCAGCCCTGGTCACGCACCTTGGCGTACTTCATAAGCATGTAGTCCCGAGGGATCCGCACGTTCTCCAGCTTCAGGAAGCCGTTGTCCACCTCGTCAAAGCCGAACTTGGGCCCGATGTCGCCCACCACCACGCCTGGAAAGAGGGGCAGGGGCTCAGCACGTCGGTCACGCAACGGGGCAAACAGAAGGGCAGACGCGGAGAGGGCCGCAGGAAACGGACAGCGCGTGGGGAGTGGCGGAGAGGCGCGGTCGAGCGGCCGGTACCTGGCAGGGGCTGGTGGGTGCCCATATCGCGGATGGGCACGAGGAAGGCATGCAGACCGTGGCAGTTCCCCTGGGTGTGCAGCTGTGCCAGGACCACGGCATGGTTGGATGTCTTGCCCACTGGATCCCAAGCAATATTAATAATATTAATAATGGCGGCACTATGGGGAAATTCTCTTTTTGCCTACATAGTCATGCTCTCCACGACACACAGACATAGGTGTAGGTGAAAGCACGCTTGGCAGTAAAGGGCCGCCACCTGCAGTAGCACCAGTGGAGCAGGGAGTTACGGGCCGTGCTCAAGGCCCCCAGACGTTACTCTTCTGCAGAAGCTGGGCTCGAACCGGTGACCTCCCTATCACAGGCACAGAGGCTCAGCCCACTGAACCACATGCTGCCCCAAACTGAGCAAAGCTTACAACACCTGGTATTCCCATGTGGTCTCCCATCCCAGCAGTATCCAGGCCCGACCCTGCCTAGCTACTGAGATCGGACAAGATCGGGCGTATTCAGGGAAATACGCCCGTTTGACCAGAAGAATCGGCATAACCACTCTACTGCCCTGAGCTGCTGGAATGGGCGTGGCCCGTTTAGACAGACGTCACACGGATCGCACGATAGGCCGGGCTGCTACTATGCAAGGGAGAGGTTACTCACATCCGCCGGGCCACCATTTTATGGAGGTGACCGTGGGGCTGTTGAGGACGAACTCCTGGGTGGATGGATCATAAGTTGCTGTAGTCTCCAGCCCACGGATATGGGTACCTGGAAACACACCCAGGCAACACAAAGCAAAGAGTCAGTGGGACAACCTGCAAACACATGTAGCCCAAACCTCAGCACACACTAGCCACATACATAGGGAGAGCTCCATCTGCCCACATGCAAATAACACCGTTTCTGTTCATTTTGATGTTTGTAGCATTCTGGGAGGGATTCCTGCAGGTGTTTGACAGCACGAGGAAACGTAGAGAACCATTTTTAGCTCCTTTCCTCCCATTAAGGTTGAAAGCAGGTGACAGTGTCATGCAATGTGCAGTGAAGCGTAAACATCCACAAAGTAACAGAGATTAGACATTAAACCTCAGACATTTGCAGCACCTTGCAGAAACGGAAGCAAAATAGTCTGATTCTGGAAGACGAGGGAAATTCAGCACTTTCAACTGGAGAAACTGCATGCTGCTCCCAAGCTAGAGGAGGCAGGGAAGAGATAATGTGACCGAGGGCCACCCCTCCGTTACCGTGGCCCATCTCGGTCTGCGCATAGGTGCCGATGATCTTCAGATTCCACGCGGGCGTGAAGAAGGCGTCTTGTTGCTCGGGTGAGGCCTGGTTCAGCAGCGTGGGCAGGAACATCCCCAGATGGAGGTCCAGGGGCTCGGTGCGCCCGCGCTGGACACAGCTGCATCGAGGGTGTGCGTGCAAGTGTCCGTCAGTCAGTTAGCGTGGGTGTGTTAAGATTTGGGGAGATGGGAAAGGAGACGGTATTCGCATGGAAGAAAGGAAACAAGGAAGAGTTTGGTGGATTCCGACGAAGGGAAACAAGCCGTAGGTTTAAATGAAAATGGGAAGGGAATACAAAAGGTGGTGTGGAGATAGAGAAAGAGCCGAATGGGCGTAAGATGTATGAAAAGTGTGCAAGTGCGATCACCCAGAAAACAAAAAACAGTGGAAGAGAGGGAGAGATCAATTTGTCAGCAATTAACGCATGCGAGAGACTCATGCTGATTACACAACTAAAAAAAAACAAACTTAACATCCATAGAAATGCTGAATTCATGGGGGAGATTCATCTCTCAAAAATAAAGGAAAACTCTAGGCAGATCGTTAGGCATGTAACGGTTAATTGCAAATTGGTTAAAAATCGATGTGAATGTAGGGCAATTTAAACCGGCTGATGTGGAAAATTGATACTTTAGGAGTGCTTTACGGTACTTAACAGAAAAACTGGTGCAATGTTACATTTGATTTCGCGACGTCAGTTCGATGTCAGATGTCATTGCGTGTTCACGTTGACGTCGCACGTTAGCTTTTGGTTGTGACCGAACGAGAGATGGCGAGCGAATTTGAAATTGAGGACACACCCCCTTCCCCGATCTAAAATCAGCAAGTTTTAGCTTTCCAGTAATCACAAACAAGAAAAAGTACAGACGAGGTAAAAACTGCGTGCAAATATTGTAACAGACTGATAACATACACAAATAGCACATCAAACATGCTTCAGCATGTCCACCGGCACCACAGTGAGCTCAAATCACCGCCGCTAGAGCAGAGATTATTAAAAGGGCAAACCGCGCTAAAAAGCTGCACATACAAGCCTTCATGTATTTGGTAACGCTTTATATTAGGTGCACCTTCATAATGCTTTTATAGAACATTCAGTGCACCTTCATAATGCATTCATAGAACATTCATAAGCAGCCTGCAAGTACACTTTAACATCCTGACATCCCTTAACAGCTTTAATATACATTAATAACAAACATTACATGATAATAAAACATTGTATAATTATATAATCTTTGTTATTAATGTATATTACAGTTGTTAAGGGATGTGAGGATGGAAATGTATACATGCATGATGTTTATTATTTCTGAATAATTAATGAATACATTATGAAGGTGCACTGAACATTTTATGAATGCAATATAAAAGCATTATGAAGGTGCAGTTCACCGCTACAGTTTATTTGAAGTTTTTTTTTTTTAAACCCAATTTCAGTTGCACTGTTAAGAATGACACATTTTGCAGAGTTTAGAAACATAAAAGAATGTTTGAATAAATTTGTCTGCAGCTCATTCTGTTAAAAAAAATCATGAAAAGATTGTACTGTGAATCGTATCGAATCGTGAGTTGAGTGTATCGTTACATCCCTACAGATTATCCATGAAGCTTCACCTTTCAGTTATTTTCATTGTAGGAAGAAAACCCTTAACTGAGGATAATGATCTGCATAAGAAACAGTAGGCTCCAGAAGTGACCCCACTTTCTACAAGTGGTTATAGGACGCGGGATAAACATTCGCAACAGTTTTTGGTATGGACAAATTTAGTATTCTAAGGCGTTTGGTCATTCCTTACCCATACAAACATTGATAATAATCAGATATACATTGTTTGGCCCTGTAAGCTTTTATCATTGAAAATGCCGGTGGACTCGAGTATTTTATTCAGGTCCACAGTAAGTTGTTCCATTACGAGTTGGGAGGGGGTATGTCATTTGTTGAAAGGAGAACATTCCAAAAGAAAAAACCTCTCTTGAGCAGACAGGCTTTGCTCATGCCTGAAACAATGACGTCTACACACAGACCACAGAAATGTGAGAAGCAGCCAGTCTGGCTGCACCTCCTGCATTCTCAAAGAACATATAGGCCTTTTCACAGACTGAACCTTTATCAATCACCATCAATCACTTATCACAAGGTTCACAAGTCACAAGGTTTAATTTCCGTTTGGGCCAAAGTTAATTATTTGCTAATTGCTGATTTGCAAAGCCAGACCAAGTTCAAGGCTTTAGAATCAAATGTACACAAACACGGAACCACAGTGACATGGCAGGGACGGGCATTAAAAGAGGACAGAGAAGGCAGAAGAACCAGACAGGATGAAGAGACCTACTTTTTATATTTGTTCAAGAATCCAATTCGAGTTTGTGCCTTCAGTGTGTCTTCAGATAGAAAACCTTTCAATCGTCAAACAAGCTGCATTTTCACCCCTTCAACCCCCCAGCTTCGGTAAGAGCCATAGAATTTCAAACAGGCGCCAGCATTAATGAAACAACCACAAGCAGCCAGCGTGAAAACCGATCATTTCAAGAAAAGCTGTTAGTTCTTTTAGTGAATGGCGTGCGAATGACTGAAAAGACTGGTCAAACACTTGCAGGAATCCAGAATCTTCGAGAATGTCAGCTCTGATTCAACAAAGACTACAAACACCTTTATAATGACTGTGTCATCTACTGCAAACACCACTGAGCATATGGGAGTGAGGAATTCTCAGACACAACCAGGAACGCATCCAAGCGTCTGCGACTGGACTGACCGTGTCCCATTTCAGTCTGGGCATAGGTTCCCAAGACCTTGAAGGACTCTGCAAGGGGAAGCCACTTCTTGCGCTGCTCTGCGTCGCACTGGGCATATAACGTGGGCAAGAACATGGTATAGTGGAGACCCAGAGCCTCATGATGCTGCCCATTCACGAGTCTACAAGCAGGACAGACACAAAGGCCATCAGGCATTTCATTAACAGGATAGCAGGTATATGGGACAGAAAGAACGGCTACCATTGTGAGCCCCATAGACTCGTCAATCAGAGGAATGCAAGAATGGGATTAAAACAACTCAATCTATAGTTTAATTGTTTTATTCTGCCTCAAAGAACACATCCGTTTACTGTACTGTCCTAAAATAAGGTGGCACTATTTTCTAAAAAAAGAAAAAAGGTCTGTTTCAAAAAGAAAATACTTAATACCAGGGCAGCAACTAACGACTATTTTAATAGTCGACTAGTCACCGACTATTGAAACGATTAGTCGACTAATCAAATAATTATTACATTTTTCTAAAATTTAGCATGAGATTGCTTTAATTCTGTGGAAAATGATAGTAAACACAAGAAAGAAGGGGGTACTTC
>JAABNY020000095.1:10283638-10298649 GCA_015164015.2 Brevimyrus niger | reverse complement strand
AAATAAAGAAACTATCGTTTGTTTAAAGGACAAGCACATTTGTTTTATAAGAAAAAATAAATTAAAATCAAGTAAACATTTTCGCTTATAAAATTTACAATGAACATCCAAAACGAAACATATTGGCTTCCATGTTATTTAAATCTTACTGAGGCGAGTCAAACTCCGTTTCATCCAACTGTCCGACATGCTTTCGCAGCTTTGCGCCCAAACTTTAGACGTTTTAGTACGCGCAGCTGCTGCGTTGGACGCTGCCATTTCTGTATGTTATCGCTCAGCAGAGAAGCTAATGTGCATGTGCGACTCTCGACAGAGATTGTACTGAAGAGAGATGCCTCACTCGATCGGAAAAAACATGTCTGGCGACAACTTCGACAATGGAATTCACTGTCGACTATTTCTATTATCGATTTTTTCTCGACAACGTCGACGAATCGTTGCAGCCCTACTTAATACTAAACCCTAAAAGGTACAACCTGCAACCTTCTGATTCGCACAGATCCCCAGCCTGGGCCACCACTCTGCCCATAATTTGCATAAGCAGAAATAGAAAAATATGTCGTCTTTTATTTTGAAATCGCATCATACAATTCACATCTAACTCTAGTGGAAATACACTTTGACTTGTCGTGCACAATGTATTGGCCAAAATGCGTTTGACAAAATTGTCATTTAGCTGTAACTGAATACCTTACGTACTATTAAGCAAGCCATATTCATGCAACAGCTCTGTTGCCACAAATAAGTGCCTGCAAGCATCACAATTACTATAAACACTTCATAGCTAGGAAAATACACAGTTGCAACAGTGAAAAAACATGTTTAACGTGACTTTATAAGCCACAATAAGGGCATGTCTTTGAGTTGTAACTGGTACATGACGAATACATGTACCATTCAGTACATTTCAGTTTGGTACACACAATGAAACTGATACATTTATTGACATGAGCGGAACCTAAATTCACAAGTAGATGAGCAACAAGGAAAACTAATGCTAACCATGACTGAGCTGCTTACGCCTCATGCTGGTTAGTTATTTTATGCCTGGCCATGAAATAGCCTGTATATATTGCTGGAAACACATCCAACATGCTAAGGCGTTTGAAATGAGATCCTCGGAGTGTGTGTACGACCGGAACAAGACAGAGATTGCCTCTGCATGTTAGTCTCCCTGTGGCATTTCAGGAGTTTTGGCCAAGAAATTCAGACTAGGCTACAAAAAATCATTGGCTACAGACATGCAACCACATTCTTTAGTAGGGAATACAGGATTTAGCTCATTATGATTGTTATGATGCTACATTTTTTATTTTTAAATATATTCCAAATATTTTTACAATGTGCAACTATACAGGTTATTTACAAGTCTAAGTCACATCTGAAGCTAATATCCAAGTCTAAATCAAGTTGTTTTCTTATATAATGCAAGTCTCTAATCATAAAAACAGACTCGAGTCCAACTTGGGTCATGTCACTCAAATTTCCCACCCCTGATGGACAAACTGATCTTTAAATATCTTCGAATGTGGTTCCTGAATACAGAGGTGTGTTGTGCTGCCCCAAAAGTTCATGACGTACAAGCTTCAAAATGACTGAACGTTTTTAAAATGATTAGATAAGTAGTACAGCAAGTCTCCAGCATGGCCTTTCCCCTACTGCACACTCACTGCTACTGGCATCTGGAGACCTTTGTCACTGTACCTTGGCAGGGTATTGTGGTCAAACAGATATGCAAATTGAATAAAATACAGACGCTCCCCGACTTACGATGGTCCATGTTACGATATTTCGACTTTACAATGGATATTCCAATTCCATTCTATTTATCACTTTTAGTACATTATTCAATAAATTACATGAGATATTTAATACTATATTATAAAATAGGCTTTGTATTAATGATTTACTGTAGGATACTGTAACCATGCTTAAGGTAGGCCATAGGCTAGGCTTTGACATCTGTTAGGGTAGATGTACTGCATCAAAACACCACCTGATATTTTCGTCTTACAATAGGTTTATCGAAGCATAACCCCATCGTAACCCGGACAGCGTCTGTATTCGAAAGTTTAAAATATAAGATGCGTTTATATACCTTTATCATTATTCAAAAAAGAGCAAAAAAAAAAAAAAAAAAAACCACTTACTGACACTCTTACAGATACTAACACTCTTACAGTTGCCAAAGTAAAGACATTTCCATCCATCCTCTAGTTGCGTATGCTGGCGGCATGACATGACCTGGAGCCTGTCCCAGGCAGCACAGTGTGACAAAGCAGAGGACACCCTGGACGGGATGCCAGTCCATCTCAGAACACAAAATCATACTCCGTTTTAATTACTATCGAGATGCCAGTTGCCCCAACTGCTGGTTTTTGTACTGTGGAAAGTAACCAGAGTACCCAAAGGAAAACCACGCAAAACAGAGAACACGCAAACTCCATAGACGCGGCGCACAGGTGGAACTCAAACCCACACCCTGCAGGTGTGTGATGACACTGCTACCTTCCCCTGCACAGCAGTGCTTCTCATCATTATGGTTGACTAATGGTCACTTCATAACAAACACACTTTAGTAAATGAATGAAGATTTTTCACTTTGTTTGTACTCACAGCATATATGAACCCCTAGTAACTTATATGTTGGAGTAAATTACAATACAAGTGTGAAACTCCACATGCAACGTAAGAGGCAATCTTTCCACTTCTTAAGTAGTTAGAAGTCCTCACATCTATGTGCAAAATATATATATAGTTCAACTTAAGTGAGTGCTGATTCCAGTAATAGATTCATATAAACATTTCTACATTTGTATTCTGGTTAGGCAGATATAATATGGAGCTGCAGCCTTCTGCAGATATAAATCACTTACAGTTTACATTCAGCAATTGGCCATCATTTATAAAGGTTAATATTTTTTCCCCAACCTATCGAGACTCCCATGAGTTGCTGAACAGTAAGATGCCAACAAGCTTTACAGTGCCTGACATTTTCTGACCTCAAGTGCCACAGCTTGATGTCTCAACATACAATTATACTCAGCACATTGTGCAGCTAAATGCATGGTGGCCTAGCCCCAGACTCTGAGATAAAAGGAGATCAATTTTAAGAGACAAGACATGAAATATTACACATTAAATAAAAATAAAAAAATATCGATGGTGTACGGAGCTGACATTAAGTGCAAGTAGAGAAAAAGTCCAAGAAAAAATGTGCATGTTCCTTTAAATATCCAAACTGCAAGCGGAATATTGTGTTATATATTCCCTGAAATAACATGATGTTTGTTTGTGTGTATAAATTGATTAGATCGATTGATAAATCGACAGATAGATCGATAGATAGAGGCTTCACGTTTAAATATAACAAATCAGAAAACTGATGTTGTTTGTAAGACAGGTGGAGGCGGATTCTGAGGTCTTGCATACTTCTTGTAGGAGTATATTTCCTCGGGATCGGCAATGCCGTACTCCCGCATCTTCAGGATCATCTGCGCACTCTTCTTCACCGCCGCATCGTACCGCTCGCTGCGGGACATGAAGTTGAGGTCTTCATGCTGGAAGTCGGGGTCTTTGAGAACCAGAGTCTCTACGGAGAGATGGGGAGAGAGGGTTACCAGGGGCACACTTCGTCAGTCAATTTCAATGCATCTGATTTCAGTTTTTACAACGAGCAGCAACAGAATTAGCAACAGCAGATTGTAATTGTGACTTGTCTTCTACGCGGATTACGCGAGCATATTCTTCAGAGGAAGAATAGTAATGGTAAACTTAAAAAAACATAACGTGCATTTACAGCTTGGGATTTTTAAATGTACAACGGATTTAAGTGTCATCTGTAGTTATTACAGTGCAATGGCAGTATAAAGCATACAGTCTAAACTGCTACAGAAATTAGCTACCCGGCTAGGTGGCGTTTCAAGCGCCGGCCTACTGTCAATAATTATATAAAGATTTTTCCATACAGAAATACTGCACTTTAAAAGTTGTGAACAACAAACACGTTAACCAAATAAGACATTATCATAAACAGATCTCTAGTGAACAATACGTATCTGATTATATATGGTTATATTTCTGATAAGTAAAACAGGGCTGCCGAAATTACCCAACCGGGGAGAAAAAAAAGGAATGTTATGTGCTTTTATTTTAACCCGCAGACTTTGCGCAGGAGCCCGAGTGGCACAAACTGACCGATTTCTCGTCTCCTTCTGGTTTTCTCCTGGCTGCCATCCAGGATGTGAGTCAGCGCGTCCGTGTTGAAGGTGGCATTCTCTCGTTCTTTGCGGATGTCGGGGTTCATGGTGGTGACGGGGTCTTCTTCAGCTAAAATCGGATTTACAATTGTAGGATTTTATATATACAGGAGCCGTTATGTAACACCACACAGTCCGGCCTAGGACATTAAACCTACGGCACTAGCTGCGGGGCTGTCCTATTCTCGCTTCCTGCCTGCTTTCATGACTGGGCGGGGATGGAGGCTGGACAGGATCTAACGTAGGATACTCATGGCCATTCATGGTGTGCGGGGTAGGCGCTTGGTGTATGTTTGTAGCGATGGATAGCCATTAAAATAAACCAGTTTCGTTTAATGGAGTAATTTACGAAGAATTTTGATTGTTTCCACCAAAGCCGGATCCACGACCAGCGACAAGTATGTATCGATTGCATGAACTGTTACTGCATTCAGTTCAAGCAAAACGTGCCACGTTCTTATGTTTCGTATAAATATTAAGAAACCCGTGAAATTGAAATAAATCACACAGATCATTAACGCATTTACCTTATATTCTTAAGCAATCTAGTTTTGTAACTCTAAATGTGTATCTTATTCCAACTAGCCTACAAGGTAAGCATCGGATTAGTTCCCTGCATGGGCGTCGATCGTTCGATACGATCACAGTATTTTAAGCCGAGCCCCGAGTATTTTAGCCGCGATCTTCTTTCTGAAAAACATAAGTCAAGTGCCAAGTAATCTTGACTTTGCGCCTAATGTTTTCAATAGCTAGAAACTCCCCTGGCTCCCCGTAGACGTTAAATCTCGCGAGAAGACCGTTTGAATGGAGAATAATAACAAACTCTACAATGATGAAGTTCATATAGCACTTTCTGGTGTGCAGGGAAATGCTCCCGGGACCTGGCGTCTTCCACTTTCCCTGGGAAATCAGTTCGGTTCAAGAAGGAGCTGCAGTGAGAACATATGGCAGGTTAAGAGACTTACTAGCTTTTATTAGAAATGCTAAGCACTTTGCTTGTAATGTATACTTCTGAACAGTTTTCTCCTTTAGAGTAATAACTTAAGCACATTCGTTATGTTCAGCAGCCTGCTAGAGATTTTGTGTGCTGTGAAAGCATAACATATTGGGCCCTCAGCCCTGGGTATGATGTTAAACTGCATACAAGGGGATGGAACTGTTGGGGATTGGAACTCGCGTGGTGCTGTTGGCGCTTGCTGCACTGATGAATGGATTGATGGATGATGGAGGGAATAACTAAGTCTGATGGATGAGTAATGGATTAATTAATGGACAGATTGGTAGGTAAATTGGTTAATGGGTGGATGGATGGGTAATAGATGGAGGGAGGGAATAACTTGAATTATGAACTCTGGTAGGTAGAACTCGTATAGGGTGAGCGATGTCTTTTATGTCCTGTGGACCCTCTGATCAGCCATTTCGCTACATCGATGAGCCGGATCACCCGCGGACGCCCCACACTGAGTTAACTGATAACACTGCTCTTAGAAAAATTATAAATCCCGTCTACGAAATAAAACTCCGGACAGCAAACCCCCCCCCCCCCACCTTGGTTTGCTGTTCGTCATTCCAAGGTCTGATCTCTCTTCAGGGTCTGTGGATTCAACTGCAGGCAGCTATCATGAAGCAAGGTCACACAGTACTCTAAACAATCTCTTATTGACTAAGGCCTAAGACATAACAGACCCGCTATGCCTCCCCTCCCCACTATGCCCCTACCAGTGTCCAGTTTCCTTACCACACTCAGTGCCAGGTAAGGTCCTTGCTAGAGTCATCCACAACGGGATTGCCTATTAGTGATTCTTGATTTACACCTAAGAAGTCTAGCATTGACCGCACTCTAGGCACTGAAGGTTTCCTGCCGAGCACAGATGTGAATATCGACAGGGTTTAGGAGCCTTTGTTCAAGTTTCGTAAATAGTTTGATTCAATCGAACAAACTGCCCTATGGAACATCCTGAGACTTCGCAAGATCCTCCCTAAAATTGCTGGACATAATGTCCAGTTTGAACACTACACTGTTAATGTTGTGCAGCCTGAACTTCTGTGATCTCCCCAATGTATTCTAGGGTTCATCAGTGATGTGTTACTACTCTGTTTACACTTATATGGACTGGATGTTGACCAGGGTTGTGAGGTCCAGTGATTGTGGAGCATCTGTTGGTGGGGAAAGATTTTCCCGTCTTGACTTTGTTGACAATGCTGTGATCTTTGCAGAATCAATGGAGGCTCAGATTGGGGTTCTCCAGAGACTAAGCGAGCTGTCTGAGTGCCTGAGTTTGCGAGTGTCCTGGATTAAAACCAAGATCCAGGCCTTTTATGACCTCTTGAGCATAGACGTCAGCAGTGTGTCTGTCTGTAGACAGAATGTTGAGCACGTCGAGAAGTTCACTTATGTCAGCAGCGACATTCATGTCTCTGGTGACTCCCTATGAAGTCAGGAGACAGATTGGAAGGTCGTGGGGGGGTCATGAGATCACTGGAAAGGGGTGTGTGGTGCTCCCCATGTCTTTATAAAAGGATAATACATCTTAGATGATCTCATGAGATAATATATAATACATGTCCAAGTCTTTAGAGTCCTGGTGCTCCCTGTCTTGCTGTATGGCTGTGAGACATGGACGCTATCCAGTGAGCTGAGATGACGACTGGACTCCTTCGGTACTGTGCCTCTTCAGAGAATCCTTGGGTACCACTGGTTTGACTTTATGTCGAATGAGCAGTTGGTAGAGGAGTCCTGAATGAGGCACAGTACCTGCATTGTAAGGGAGCGTCAGTTACAGCACTACGGCCATGTGGTGCGTTTCCCGGAGGGTGATCCTCATTGCTGAGGACCCAAGCAGCTTGACTGGGCCGAGGGGATGCCTGTGTAACACCCGGCTGCAGCAGATCGACGGCCATTTCCGGAGGGTGGAACTGGAGCATGTGTCAGCTTGGGGGGTCACCAACTGAGATCCCAAGGTGTTTTGTCATGCGATGGGCATGACAACATACTGTACCAGTGCATGTTCCCCACCCTGACCTGACCCCAAACCATCCATCCATTATCTCCCGCTTAGATTATCCGAGGTCGGGTCGCAGGGGCAGCAGTCTCAGCAGGGAAACCCAGACTTCCCTCTCCCCTGCCACTTCCTCCAGCTCCTCTGGGGGAATCCCGAGAGACATAGTCCCTCTAGCGTGTCCTGGGTTTTTCCCTGGGCCTCCTCTCAGTGGGACATGCTCGGAACACCTCACCAGGGAGGCGTCCAGGAGGCATCCTAAGCGGATGCCCGAGCCACTTCATCTGGCTCCTCTCAATGTGCTGGAGCAGCGGCTCTACTCTGAGTCCCTCCCGAATGACCGAGCTCCTCACACTCTCTCTAAGGGAGAGCCCAGCCACCCTGTGGGGGAAACTCATTTCGGCCGCTTGCACTCGAGATCTTGTTCTTTCGGTCTCTACCCACAGCTCGTGACCATAGGTGAGGGTAGGAATGTAGATCGACTGGTAAATGGAGAGCTTTGCCTTTTGGCTCAGCTCCTTCACTCATGCAGTACCCGCATCACTGCTGACGCCGCACCGATACGCCTGTCGATCTCCCGCTCCATCCTTTCCTCACTCGTGAACAAGACCCCAAGATACTTAAACTCCTCCACTTGGGCAAGGACCTCCTCCCTGACTCGAAGAGAGAGCTCCACCCTTTTCCGGCTGAGGACCATGGTCTCGGATTTAGAGGTGCTGATTTTCATCTCAGCCGCTTCATACTCAACTGCGAACTGCTCCAGTGAGAGCCGAAGGTCACAGTCTGATGAGGTCAACAGAACCACATCATCTGCAAGACCCCAAACCAATCCAATAAAATTTTGTCCTAAATTCTTTAGGGCCCTTACAATAAATTGTCCTAACCCCCCCCCCCCCCCATATGACAGCACCCCTGATTCTGTGCAGCTCTTTCTCTGCCATTCTTTGCATATTACTGTTTGTTGCATATCATTAATTCTTATTGATTTTATATGTCTTAATGTCTTTCATCCAGCCACTATGTTCTGTATGCTTTACTACTCCTTGTCTGCATTCTAATCTTCGCAGATTGCTGTCCTACCAGCCTGACGTTTCTGAGGCCGTCTTGTCCTCACAGCACTTATCAGTCCAATATGACATTACTGTCAACACAGCCTTTGTGGAGCCTTTCCTGCCCTCACTACACTCCCACTACTTAGTCTTGGGGGATGTTGAGAGGACAGAGGGTAAGGCTCTTACTTCACTTTTCTCCTTGGGGGGGAAAAAAAAAGATGTAAAGCGTATTTTTTGTATTGTGTAACTCTTGTGCATTTTTGTGTCAGGGGATGGGGTGATGGTGCGTGCACGTGTGCTGAACTGCGTGGATGGTATAAACCTCGCCCTGCTACAGCAGGCCATCATGGAGCAGAGGCGCTACCTTCAGGAGAGAGATGGTGAAGCTCCTGTGCAGCCAACTGCGCAGTGGCCATCCTCAATGGGTGGCTTCCTCTATAAGTGAAAAGTGACTTGGAGCCAGTTTTCACTGGAGGAGCACCAAGGCAACGAAAAGGTTCTTATAGCGTTAAAGTAATATTGAAAGCTGGTTTGGATAAGTTATAACTCAGTTATTTAATTGATGTTTAGGTGATTTTGAGTGGACTTGGTGAACATAAAAAATGTTCATGTTGCTGTATATTACTTGTACAACTGCATTGTCATCATGAATAAAAGATTTTGTCTTTTCATAATGTGACATTTTTAAATTCTGTAATAAATATTTTTTTTAATAAATATCTCAGAATGGGATTTCTGCAGTATTGTAAGGTTACCGGTGTTTATCCTTTAGGTCTGAAACAGGTAGAGTGATGGTGTATTTGAGAAAAAAGACCGTTGCTGGTTAAATTTAACCAAACTTCATACAGAATTAAATATACACAAAATAGAACGTGTTAGCCATTTAAAGGTTTATTAAGGGTTATTTCTGGATACAATATCGAACAACATCCAAAATAAATGAAATATAGCAATTGTTCTACACTCCAAGATACCAGCAAAGCTTGATAAATGGGAAAAAAATCTTTGCCCCTTGACCCAAATATTGAATTGCAAAATGTTTTTCATAAGATCACACAATCATATATGATTTATCACAAATACAAATGCTGTCTCATGCCATTTAAATAAGAGGCATGATACAAGATCATCCCATAAACAAGTAAACATACGAACGGCAGTAAATTCTACCTAAAATGAGCAAACTGGTATGGTTTCCTGAGACAGGTATATAGTATTTCATTTTTCTGTCCAGTCATTCGTGTCACGCTGCATACGTAACAGCGATTCTCTGGAGATCTGTCATTCTCTCTTCGTTCTGCCAGTCTAAAAGGCTCGATGACTTTTGTATGAGGGGACGTATGTGGATTCATTGGCAGCGCCTCTGTTGGCAGGCGGAGGTGTGGCGCTCGTCAGCGGGTTACTGGAGACCTTTGTCTTTTTGTCTCCGGCAACTAGAAGAGCAAATTCTGAAATGGACATCTTGTTCATCTTGTACTGCTGCAAGTCAGACTGAGTGATTCTGCCGTCGTCTAGGGCTTTTTGGATGGAATACTGCTTGCCACTCTTGCGGTCCCGGAGGACTGAGGTCTCTCCAGTAGGCCCCTTGGAAGTTATCTCTTCCCAGTCACACTCCAGCTCCTCCAACTGGATGTACTGATTACGGTCAATCAGCCCTTGTATGTAAGCATCATACGGAGACATATCTTTTCCTGTTTCTGGGTCTAAAATAGTGATCTTTGTGGAAAGGTTGGTCTCACTCATTCGTTTGGTATCTTCCTTCTTCAGGTTGTTGAGCAGCTCTCGGATGTTGAACTCTCTCTTGTTTATCTTGTCTTTCTCATCCAATATTTCCCTCTCCAGTCGCTGAACGTCTGATTCCATCTTCATGCTCTTTTGCCTACTCATCTGGTTTCTCTCGCTCAATAGCTTCGACTGCTGCTGGAAGGATACATGAGTGTCCTGCTTCTCGGACTCCATGGTCTTCAGCTCCTTCAGGAGACTCTCCTTCTCTCTCAGCAAGGAATCCCTCTGCTGAATGTAGCTGTTCCCTTCCCTGGAAGAATTATCATGTGTCGACAGTAGTCTGTTCAACTTGTCCCTGGTCCGCTGCATTTCCGTCTCCAGCTCTAGCCTAACATGTCTCTCCTGAGACACCTGTTCCCTGAGACGGGCCCTCTCAGACTCTACAGCCTGGTCCTTCTCTACTCGAATCACTTCTTTGTAGACAGTTCTTTCCATAGACTTTTCTTTTAGCAGGATATCCAGTCTATGGGTGATGCTTCTGATGTCCCGATTCAAGAACTGTATGGTATTTCCCTCTCTCTCCAGGTCTGCGCGTAAGCTAGCTGTCATCTTTTCCAGTTTGGGATCTCTTTCAACCTTCAGGACCTCCTCCATAATAATCTTCTCTTCAATTGGTGGGGGAGCATTTTCAAGCTCATAGATTCTGGTTTTAATTTGTCTTAGTTCCATCTCTGCCTGGATCCTCTTCTGGATTTCATCTGACTCCCGCAGAATCCTCTCCTTTTCTAGGATCAATGCTCTCAGCTGCTGCACTTCCAAATCCATCTTTCGACGAGCCTTCATCTCCTCATCCAGATCCCTGTTTAGCTTGTCATGCTCCAATATCTGCCTCGAGTCCTTCTCCAAACGCACCACTTCTTGCACCACCACCACCTCCTCTGGCTTCTGCCTCTCCAGCAGGATGTATTTGTTTGCTAAATCAAAGACCATTTCCTCAGTGGTACGCCGACGTTGTGTTTCGTCACGCAGCTCCTTTCGGAGTCTTTCAACTTCTTTTTCCAAAAGTGGGTCTTTTTCATACTTAACAACCTCCTTCGTCACAAGCTTTGTTTCCACCTTTGATTTTTCTACTTTCAATTCATCTCTCTCTTTTTGCAGGCGAAGTAGTTGGTCTTGAGTGGTACTGTAGGTGCTCTGGAACCGTGACACCTGCTCATTGAGCCTTTGAAGTTCCTTCTTTATTTCAGGACTTTGTTCCTCTTTAACCACTTCATGGAGTACTTCCTTGTGCTCCACTTTTGGCTTCTGTGAGCGCAGCGATGATAAGCTAGTTCTAACTACTTCAATATCCTTCTCCAGATCTCCACGACGTCTGTTTGAGTCCTGTATTTCTTTTCTCAGCCTCACAAGCTCTACTTCGGTCTGAGGGTCTACTCTGTAGATCTCGTTGATTATTTCTTTGATTTCCACATTTTGTTTCAGCCTGTCAACTTGCAAGTATCGGTCCTGAAGTTCTTTGATGGCCCTCACCATATTATCATTTTCGGTCTTCTGATCCTCCAGCAAAGTTCGGATCTGCTTGGCCTCGTTGATTAACTTGGGGTCTTGCTCCACTTTCTTCACCTCTTTAGTGATAATCTTGGGTTGCACTGTTGGAATAATCCGTTCCAGTGTGTTGATCTGACTCCTGGTTTGGAATATCTCGTCATTCAGAGCCTTGCACTTTTGACCTTCATCTGCAATCTGAAGCTCAAAGTTCTTTACAGCTTTCAGCATCTCTGGGTCCCTCTCCAGTTTCACTACTTCTTTTTTCACTACCTTCTCCTTTATAGTTGGCGGCTTTTGCTGGAGAATGTTGACCTCAGTTTTCATCTGAACTGTTTCAGTCTCTCTGGTACGAAGCTCATCTTTCAACCTGCGTATCTCCTCTTTGATTTTATTGGCTTCCACATCAAGCTGTGGGTCTCGCTCAATCTCAGTTACCTCCTTAGTTGCCAGCTTAGGCTTCACATTCTTAATCTCATGCTCAAGGGTGACAATTTTCTTATTGATTAACTCAATCTCCGATTGGGTAGCAGAGCGTTTAAGGGCCTCCTGATGAATCGTATCTCTCAGGACCACCAGATCATTCTCAAGTTTTGGATCACGGTAGTACTGGAGTACTTCTTTTTCCTGGACCCGCTCTACCCCTTTGCGACTCTTCAGTGACATCATCCGGGTTTTGTAAGTGTCCAAGCTAGTCTCTACATGGGTTCTCCTGGAAATCTCATCTTCCAGTTCCTTCTTCAGATTGACAACCTCATCCTGGCTCTTCTGTAAGCTCTGCTGTTGCAGTTGCTGTTTCACCACCACTTGACTTGCCATCTCCTCTTTCTACTCAGGAGAGAAGGATTCGGGTTTTAAATGCTGATGCTGCCCCCTCCCAAACCTTTCTGCATGTACATTTATTTTTTAGTAATAACTTCATGCTGTGCAAATATTTCAGAAGTGTTTACCAGTAATACTGCTTAACACAATGTAATTTTGAGTTTGATTTGCGATGAGTTTATCTGCATTTTCATTGTATCGCACCAAAATACAATAGATTGTTCTCATCAGTAAAAGAAAAATCTGCCTGCCTTTGCTTTACCTGAGCAGTGATGTTTTTGGCAAGACCTATTTGGTTGAGTAACGCGTCATTCTTTGCAGATGTTTCAGCATAACGGTTTAGCAGGTCTTTCTCCTGTTAGACAGAAACACATTACATTCCATTAGGTCCTAATCAACACTGAAAATATAAGCAGCCTGATTTCAAACTGCTGTTCATATAGCTTCAATCTGCTTATCCCAGACAACATAGACAATTCCAGCCAGCGCAAGCAGAGGTAAACCCTGGACGCCGAGATACAATGCTACCCAGTGAACCATCATACATAACAGTATAGATCTAATGTAGACTAAGTAGAACAGTTCACCTACCTGCTTCTTCACAGAGTCAGCCATAGTGGAAGACTGTTGATATTTGGCAGCTGGGACTACTGCCTCATCCAGTGTACTTCTGTATTTGTTAGAGTTGGCCTCATAAGCCTAATAAAATAAAAACCACAGGTTGGTAACACTTTATATTAACTGCACCTTCATAATACATTCATTCTACATTCATAGAACATTCATAAGCAGCATGTAAGGATACCGTAACATTATAACATACCTTAACTTAACATTACCTTTAATATACATCAATAACAAACATTATACAATTATAATGTTTGTTATTATCATGCAATATTTGTTAGTAATGTATATTAAAGCTGTTGAGGTTTGGTAGGATGTCAAGGTGTACTTACATGCTGCTTATGAATGTTCTATGGATGCATTATGAAGGTGCTGTTAATGCATGTTTATTCGTTGAAAACCATACACATAAAGGGAAGACATCGTTTAAGCTGAACTAGCTAGGTTTTTTTGGGAAAAATCAAAGGTCTGTCTTACATTGAGAACACCCTGTAGATCCTGGGATTGGTCAAGCATGTGGTCAATGTCATCACCTTTTCTCCTGATGTCATCCACAAGTCTCTATAATAAAACATTTCAGGCCATTAAAGGAAAGACCAATACCTTTAACCAGGTAAAGAACATTTGGCAATTTTTTGAGATTCCCAAATTAGCTATGAAAACACTGTTTTCATTAAATTAAGTAGTTTAATTTTATACATTTTGAAAACTTCAGGGGACATTCCTTTTCAAATATAAAGGGTGCATTTAGTGTTTCAGTGAAAGACTTGGTATTAATTATAATCATTAATCACAAGTGGATGTCATAGTATGCCGAATATGGAAACACGAGAACCTGCAGAAACAGACCTTTTGAGAATTCTGCTTGTTGTTGACCTGGGCCAGTGTGTCATTAGGGGTCACCGTGTTGTTAGGCAGGCTGTTGAGGAAGGAATCCAGCGACTGGGCAGCACTGTCAAAAGTGTTGTACTTGTTGCTTGCCTCTTGTAACAGGCGTTCTCTGAATAAAGACGTAGAATAATGAAATCAACAAACACACAAGAGTAAAATACGAGCACAGATGCATTTGGGAAAAGTTTGAGATTGACACTTATGTACTAAACTTAGTTTGTATGAGCATCACTTTAGCTTCAGAAGGTCAAACTTTGAGGCAGCTTGTCACTCTTACCTCTCCTGTAGCTGGTTGTTGACATTGGTGTAGCGATTCCTGAGGTTGTTTACTCGACCTTCCTGCCTGCGGATATCGGGGCAGTACTCCTGGTAGCTCTTCTGCAGCGTGCTACACAGCTGCTCAGTGGTCTCGAGATCCTGACTGAGCTTCTTCATCTCATCCTGTTTGCTGACAACATCCTTACGCAGCCTCTGTAGGGACAACATATTTCAGAATGGAAGACTGAATTTACTGTGGATGCCTTATGTTCACTGGATCCATCCAAGTTAGGTTCATTACATTTTCTGACACAGTATACAATAACACTGGTTAATACACAGTTGATAGGAATAATGACTGAGTGTTCTACCCACCTGAATTTCTTGATTGCGTGTCTCAATGGCATTGGGTACATCTGGGATGAATTGGTCATCAGCTAATTGCTTCTCGAACCCAGAAACGATGCCGTCTACCTTCTTTAACTGATTCTCCAGGTTAAGAGAAGCATTGACCCTATTAATGACCAAAACAGAAGATTAATGATGTATTATATACACTTGGGCCAGGCTCAGAGAGAAAGTCTATATGCTAATGTATGCTAATGTAGACTGCATTTGTCATGTCACCATATGTGTGGGCAAGAGTGCCTTTACTTTTTGGTGTAGAGATCTGAAAGGCCAGCTAGGTCTTCCTGCTTGTTCTTGGCAGAGTTCAGTTTGAGGGGCAGAGTGGAGGATATGGGGCTGCTGGCTTTCTGGGACAGGAGTGGTTCTGCCTCACGCTGGATGGCAGCCCTCTCCTGCTGCAGCTGCTTCTGAACATTGACTGCTTT